>JAJOZX010005390.1:220000-230000 GCA_023014485.1 Bathynomus jamesi | reverse complement strand
AATGAATAGAACGACATAAGTATTAAGGAACGTTTCTGCACACGAGGAGGAGAGATAACGAAATAATGAAAAATGAGGCGAACCGCCTGGGAATCGAACCCAGGGCCTTCCAATTGCCGGTCGGACGCTCTACCATTATGCTACGGACCTCACTCAATCACAAATCGAAATTCTCCCAAATAGGGCAGAAACCAATGCCTCAGAGAGCACCCTCGCAAATCGTGAATATGCGCAAATAACTGCAATGACCGCGCAGTATATAAATGAATAGAAACGACATAAGTATTAAGGAACGTTTCTGCACACGAGGAGGAGAGATAACGAAATAATGAAAAATGAGGCGAACCGCCTGGGAATCGAACCCAGGGCCTTCCAATTGCCGGTCGGACGCTCTACCATTATGCTACGGACCTCACTCAATCACAAATCGAAATTCTCCCAAATAGGGCAAAACCAATGCCCTCAGAGAGCACCCTCGCAAATCGTGAATATGCGCAAATAACTGCAATGACCGCGCAGTATATAAATGAATAGAAACGACATAAGTATTAAGGAACGTTTCTGCACACGAGGAGGAGAGATAACGAAATAATGAAAATGAGGCGAACCGCCTGGGAATCGAACCCAGGGCCTTCCAATTGCCGGTCGGACGCTCTACCATTATGCTACGGACCTCACTCAATCACAAATCGAAATTCTCCCAAATAGGGCAGAAACCAATGCCCTCAGAGAGCACCCTCGCAAATCGTGAATATGCGCAAATAACTGCAATGACCGCGCAGTATATAAATGAATAGAAACGACATAAGTATTAAGGAACGTTTCTGCACACGAGGAGGAGAGATAACGAAATAATGAAAAATGAGGCGAACCACCTGGGAATCGAACCCAGGGCCTTCCAATTGCCGCCCATCCCTGGGCGTTGGATGGGTCGTCGTGGTCCACATCAATGGCCAGCCAGGAGCCCCGACTTGACACCGTGCGACTTCTTTCTTTGGGGGTGGGTAAAGGAAGAAGTCTACCGCACCAAACCGAGGACATTGGAAGAACTGGAGGACCGAATTCGGGAAGTCATGTCCTCCATCCCGCCGGAGTTCCTGCTAAAGTCAGTGGACGCCATTCCTGGGCGGCTCCAGAAGCTGGTGGAAAGAGTTGGAGCCCACATTGAATTTTATAGAAAACCTACCATGTATGCCTACCTTTTCATATTATTTCTTCTGAAATAAATGGATAATATACGTATTTTTTTACCAATCCAAAATAGGGAGCTACTTTCCGCCCACCCTGCTATATATATATATACATATACATATATATATAGTCATGCGGTTTGCTTCTACAAAGCTTCAATTTAATATTTAGGAGAAATCCAATGACAAGGAGGAATGTAAATGCCATGAAAAGTCTTCTTTAATGCGCAACGTTTCGAGCAATACGCTCATCATCAGGCTAGATAATAACAATATGAAATTAGAATCAATAAATAAATGTGAACAAGACAAAATAATTTCTATAAAACCTATTCATTAAAAGCAAATTTTAAAAAGACTAAAAGAAGAGGGTTAAATTCAAAGTTATAAAAATTTACATATAAAATTACAAGAAATTTAAAAAGCTATTTTTAAATTACATATAGTAAATTTGAAATTAGTACACTGGAATAATTAACACTAATACAATGGAATAATTAACACTACGAACCTTTCAATGCTGGTTCCGAGGCACGAGTAATTTAAAACAAACAACAAACAGAAACAAGCTATGGGTTGGGCGGTTGGAGAGTTATAAGTTGGGGAGGGGGGATTATAAAAAATTGGGGAGGGGGGAGGGGAGTTGGGGAGGGGAGTTGGGGAGGGGGGATTATAAAAAATTTAGAGGGACAGCTGAGGAATCCACGTTTAGAGAAGGGGTCAATGTTTTAATATAAAGAGATTCCAAAATTCTAAGGTGTCTCCTTGGTACTTATATTGGCAGCACCGTGCGCTCCCTCAGGGCTAGATTTTATTCGCATATGGGAATAAGTTGCCGAACAGGTAAAATTTTAAATAAAAAAGAAGCCTCTAGTATTCGGGAACATAGTATAAAATGTAAAACTGATGTCACTTTAGATAATTTTAAAATTCTCGGTTGTAATTCTTGTCCTAACTCACTTAGAATTTTGGAATCTCTTTATATTAAAACATTGACCCCTTCTCTAAACGTGGATTCCTCAGCTGTCCCTCTAAATTTTTTATAATCCCCCTCCCCAACTTATAACTCTCCAACCGCCCAACCCATAGCTTGTTTCCTGTTTTGTTTTGTTTTAAATTACTCGTGCCTCGGAACCAGCATTGAAAGGTTCGTAGTGTTAATTATTCCATTGTATTAGTGTTAATTATTCCAGTGTACTAATTTCAAATTTACTATATGTAATTTAAAAATAGCTTTTTAAATTTCTTGTAATTTTATATAAATTTTTATAACTTTGAATTTAACCCTCTTCTTTTAGTCTTTTTAAAATTTGCTTTTAATGAATAGGTTTTATAGAAATTATTTTGTCTTGTTCACATTTTTCATTGATTCTAATTTCATATTGTTATTATCTAGCCTGATGATGAGCGTATTGCTCGAAACGTTGCGCATTAAAGAAGACTTTTCATGGCATTTACATTCCTCCTTGTCATTGGATTTCTCCTAAATATTATATATATATATATATAGATATATATATATATATATATATATATATATATACACACATATATATATCCCTTTGCTTTGTCCGGAGCGATAGGGCGCGTCCCTCTGTGGCGAATGTGGGAATACACCTTTCTTCGGTGTAAGGGCTTTCTCTGCCCTCGTGGACCATTGGGCCCGTTTGGGGACCCGGCTGATCTCCTGCTTCTTTTTCTTTCTTTCTCCTTTAACCCATTCTTTCTGGCTTCTCCCTGTTTTTTTGGCGTTGTTCTTTGGACCTTGATTTTGACCCTTTCCTTGGCCCTTGGGTGTGGGAGGTGGTTGCCCTGCACCCTTGTCGCTTTCCAACCAAACCCAAACCCTGTCCCTGCCACTTTTCACCGCGCGTTGGATGAGAGTGGCCGCCTTTCAGGCACAGGGACTGGGTGCGGGTGTATCTCCCCTGCGTGACATCTATCGGCGGTGGGACCAAGTGTGCCCACGCTTCGCCTTTCCCTTGTTGGAGTCGGTGGTGGCTGGATGCGCGCGGGGGATGAAGTTCTTTTTTTTTGCTATGGACACTTCTCCCCTCGGCTTACGACTACTGCTTCTCATTCGGACTACTACTCTCTCAACACTCGGGTGGTGGGCAACCAGGCCCTCGAGTCCTTTACCACTGGAAGACCGCAACCTAATGGGGTTGACCCCCTGTGGAAGCGGAACGCTTGCACTCTCCTTTTCCGTTGCCGACCCCAGTCCGTCCCTCGACTACGCCCTTGGACCTACACTCTCTGGAGCAGGGGTCTCGCCCCAGCCCACTTCAGCCACCTTCGGGCAAGTCAAGTTCCACCGAGGACTTGCCCCCACAACCCGGCTTCTTGCTCTCCCCATATGCCCCCCTCACCCGCCGTCAGCCCACCTCCCCACGGAGAGAGCCTCGCGGCGGACGGGGGAGCCGGCATTCACGGCCGTCCTATCGACCGTTGAATATCCCAGTCATTTCGACTCTACAGCCTCCCTCTCCCTTCCAAGTATCCACAAATTCCTGGTGATTCGGCCTACATCTGGGTCCCTCCCGACAACTCTGAACGGACGTTCCAGGCGATCCGAACCCACAGCAACTCCAGCCGCTATGACGTACGCCCACAGAGGGATGGCTCCCTCCTCGTAAAATCACGCTCAGCCGCAGAGACGAAAGCCCTACTCTCCGTCACTGAGGTCCTTGGATGCTCGGTGTCCGTTTCCCCACACCCTCGCCTGAACCAGAGTCAGGGCACTATTTACGCCACCCGCCTATTGTCGGTCGCAGTGAACGAGCTCCTGGAGGACCTCGCACCCCAAGGAGTCACTAAGATCTATCGTTTCACATCCCGACAGGGAGGCACCCCCTCCCCCACCCCACGTCTGCTCCTTACTTTCAATACACTAATCCCCCCGGCCGCATTGTATGGGGTATGGGAGACCGCGCCTCATGCGAGTTTTCTATCCGCCCATACGTCCCAGACCCGACCCGTTGCTTCAAATGCAATAAATTCGGACACGTTAGCTCCGTTGTCGACAGCCGCATCAATTGTGTGTTCACTGTGGACGACTCGCTCACCCTGACAGGTGCCCCAACACACCCAAATGCTCCAACTGTGAAGGCGCACACCCCTCTTCATCCCGAGAATGCCTTTTCTTCAGTTCGAGAAGGAGGTCCGAGGCCTACAGTGACGGACTTCCTTAGCCCCCGTGAGGCACGAGACAGGGTGCGGAGTCGGGAGGTGAGGCCGGGGTGTCCTATGCCGCTGCTCTCGGCTCTATCATCTCGGCACGCCGCCCTGGCCTGCCGCCGAAACCCCCCCCAGCCACTGCTCCCTGTTCCCCACAAAGCAAATCCTCGCAGGACCCGACGGTCCCCTGTCCCCCCACCGTTCCTCTTCTTCCCGCACCTCACCTGCCACGAATCCCCCAGGAGTCTGGGACCAGGGCACCCAGGTCCCAGCCACCTCAAACCCTGCCTTCCCAGTACTCCCTGTACACGCCCGAACCTGCCGCCCGGAGCAAGCCGTCGAGGCGGAGACGCCGGAGCGTGTCACCAGACCCTCCGGCCTTCCAACGTCTCTCTCCCTCTTCCCCTAAGACCAAGAAGACGGCTCGGACCCTTACACCGCCCACCACGTCACTATGTCCATCTCTCCCCATCGCAGAAGTCCCACCGTCTACCCCCACAGACTCTGACAATAGTGGCCGAAATCCACGACCCGCCCGTACGACGAGACCCAGCCCAGTGGATCCAGTGGATGCGGCTCTGGCGCAGCTGCACGGTGTGACCGAGGGAAGCTCGGCCGCGCCCACGAGTCTCATGGATCTGCCCTTGCCTCCTGGTGCCATTTTCTCCACCCCTCCACGAGACCACTCTGGTTCACCTCCTTCCACCCCCATCGTACCTACCCCCCAACATCCCCGGCCCCCTCCTTATCAGCTACCCTGAGTACGCCCTCCCTCCCACCCGCCCGGTCTTTTGGTACCCCTGTCACCACCTAGGGTCCGCCGTGAGACCCCGGACAGGCGGGGTAGCGCCACTTTTGGGGTTAACGTGCCCCCCCTGGCCCGACCATAGAAGCCCGTCAAGGCACTTCTGACCCGCTCAGCCCACGATGTTCCTCTGCCTGCCGTGATCCACCCCCCCCCGCCCGCCTCCGGTCTCGCTCGGCCGACTCGACCCCGCAACCTCCGCGGGTTCGACAGGCCGACCGATTCCTTCCCTGGTGAACGGTAGATAGCCAGCCATGCTCCCGACCCAGCCTTCAATTTCGCGAACTCCAGATCTCCCTTCACACTCCAACCTCCTAGCGCCTACACCTTTACCCATCCCCCTTCATCAACTAATGGATCCCCCGAAAACCACAATAGTCCACTGGAACTGTCGAGGAATCTTTGCAAACTATGAAGGCCTTAACTCCTTGATTGCCACTTCCCGTCCGGTGTGTGTCTGTCTCCAGGAGCTAATCCTGGGGACCAGGCCCATGCCCTGCCCCACTGGTTATTTTGCGTCGCCACCCCGCCTCCTACCTGCACTCGAAGGGGAGCTGCCATCCTCGTCCACCACGCAGTCCCCTTCTACAATCTCTCCATCCGGTCCCCGCTACAGGTGACTGCCGTCCGGCTCTCCCTGGATAGACAGTACACCATTTGTTCAATCTACCTCCCCCCCACGCTCAAGTCTCCCGCGACGACCTGGTGGAAGTCGTGGAACAACTCCCCAGGCCCTTCCTACTACTGGGCGATTTCAATAGTCGTCACCCCTTGTGGGGCGACACACACCCACCTATATGGCCCCAACCCTGATATCCGTCATGACCGAGCTCTCCTTCGAGTGCCTCAACGATGGCTCTCCTACATTCTACCATGCCACCACCTGCACTCCATCCTGTATAGACCTGTCCCTCGTTCAACTGATGCCCTCCTAGACTTCACGTGGCAAGTCCTCCGAGAGGACCATGGAAGTGACCATCTCCCCATTCTACTCACCCTCAATCGACCCGACCAGACTGTACGGGTACCGGTAAGGTGGGTTACCACCAACGCGAATTGGGCCCGCTTCCGCGACAACACATATACCACCCTTACAACTGCCCACTTCCCATCCATCGACGAGTGCATCGCATACTTCGAGTCCGTCGTTCTAACGGCCGCAAGCACAAGCGTACCACAATCCTCCGCCTACCCCCGCGCCCGACGGGTTCCTTGGTGGACCCCGGAGTGCGCGGAGGCCGTGCGCGCCAAGAAGAAGGCAACTCGGCGCTTCTACCGGACGCGACTCCCCATCCATCGCACGGAGATGCAGCGGGTCAGGGCCATCGCCCGCCGCACAATGAAGACAGCGCGCCGAGCCTCTTGGCGTGCCTTTGTGTCCGGCATCACCGCCAACACACCTTCGGCTACCATCTGGAAGAAGGTGCGGGGCGTCGAGAGGCGACATGTCCCCTCCCGACCCCCGGTCCTCCGGACAACGACGGACTCCTATGTGAGCCCAAGTCGGTGGCAGACCACCTTGCTTCTACCTTCGCCGCCGTTTCTTCCTCTGCAGCCAATCCGTACCCGCCCCTGACGATAGCCCCTCTCCCACCGTCCATAGACAGCACCTACAACCGATTGTTTACCATGCGTGAACTACAGGCGGCACTGGCCTCTCGACGATCCCCTTGTCCCGGCCGGACGGTATTCCGTACGGCATGATCCAACACCTCCACTCTACCTTACAAATTTTCCTGCTAGACTATACAATCGCATATGGATAGAGGGCGCCTTCCCCTAGGTGGAAGGAGGCCCACGTCATCCCTATCCCCAAGCCCGGCAAAGATTCCCTGGACCCCACAAACTACAGACCAATCGCCCTGACGTGTTGTGCCTGCAAGATCCTCGAAAAAATGGTCGCTACGCGATTATCGTTCGTCCTTGAACGTACCAATTCCTTCCCGTCTACCCAGTCCGGCTTCAGACAATTCCGCTCCACCACTGATCCCCTCCTGCTTCTCAGCCGAGACATACAGGATGCCTTCGACAATAGACAGTTCGTACTGTCAATTTTTTTGACATCCAGAAGGCCTATGACACCACCCGTCGAGCAATGATCCTCGGTCAGCTCCGACATCTGGGCCTCGTCGGAGCCATGCCACCTTCATCAGGGGCTTCCTTACTTCTCGGACCTTTAAAGTCCGGGTGGGCTCAGTCCTCTCTGACACCTTTGTGCAGGAGGACGGGGTCCCACAGGGAAGCATCCTCAGTGTTCTCTGCTTCTCCGTCGTGATGAACACGGTCTCACAATGCCTTCCACCCACATCCGCTCTTCCATTACGCGGATGACCTTGCAATCTACTTCGCAGGGCGAGAACCGTCTGTCGTTCAACGGCAAATGCAGCTCGCCATCTACCGGGTGGAAAGGTGGGCGACGTCGGTGGGTTTCCGCCTCTCCATCCCTAAGTCCAAGTGTATGGTCTTCAGTAGAAGAAGACCCACAACCCTTCCTCTACCCTCTGTCACATTATACGGCAGTCCTCTTGAGGTGGTACCCTCCACGCGTTTTCTGGGCATGACCCTAGACCGACGGCTCAATTGGGTTCCCCATCTCAAGCACCTAAAGCAATCCCTTCGACGCCCCCTCGCTCTCCTGGATCACCTCTCTCACACCACATGGGGTGCAGATCGACGCTCTCTTCTTCGCCTTTATACTTCCATAGTACAGTCGAAGCTGGACTATGGTAGCGCAGTTTACGGTTCAGCCTCCAACGCCCGCCTCCGTATCCTGGACCCGGTACTTAATAGAGGCCTCCGCCTCGCCACCGGTGCTTTCCGCTCCTCCCCAGCCTCCAGCCTCCATGTGGAATGTGATCATCTCCCTCTCGCCCTCCGACGGGGTCTACTCCTCATGAGGACATACCTCCGTGCACAGAGGCTACCTTCTTCGCTTCTGGGCACGGCGGTTTTAGAACTACCACCTCAGGGACGGAGCTGGCACTTCACTGAAGCGGTCCGCTCTTTCCTTGATCTTTTCAACATGCCCGCCCCCTCAGTTATCCCCATTTCATTCAGCATCTACCCCCCCTGGATCCTAACCCCTATCAAGTTTTGCAAAGATCTGTGTTCCCTACCGAAGACTACCACGAGCGCCATGATATACAGGTCACTCTTCCGCGAACACGCAACCCAACACCCGGACGCAATCGCCATTTACACGGATGGTTCCCGCTCGGAAGCTGGTGTGGCCTCCTCAGCGGTGATTCTGTCCCAGCCGCTCTCCCGGGCGTCGGCCTGCCCCGCGAGGCCTCCGTTTTTTCGGCGGAACTTTTCGCCATTACGGAGGCCCTCGATATTGTGCGCACCCACTCTGCCAGCTCTTTCGTCATTTATTCGGATTCCCAAAGTGCACTTCTCTCCCTAGAAAGATTTAACTCCCCTCACCCGCTCGTCTGTACCATCCAGCAACCTTCCACTTTTTAACGACTTCCAACACAAGACAATCGCATTCTGTGGGTCCCGGCTCATGTCGGCATCCAGGGTAACGAGGCGGCGGACCGCACAGCAAAGACGGCCTGCTTGCTGCCGGCCTCCTCCCGACCCCTCCCCTTCTCCGACTTCTTCCCGGCTTTCCGCTCCATATGGCAGCGGGAATGGGACCAGGCCACACAAAATAAACTCCACACGATCAAACCGCAAATAGGATACTGGGCCTCTTCATTCCACCGGTCCCGCCATAAAGAAGTAATCCTAGCCCGTCTCCGCATAGGTCACACCCGCATCACCCCCGGACACCTTATGGCGAAATCGCCAGCCCCGCTTTGCCCTACCTGCCATACCCCTATCACTGTCTTACACCTCCTGGTGGAATGCTCAAAGTTGTCCGCTCTCCGTCGAAGGTGTTTCCCTCTCTCGGCCGAAAACCCCATACCCAACTGCCTACGATCCATACTCGCCGACGGCCCCCACTTTTCAGCGGAAGCCGTTCTCTTCCTTACTCACTCCCATCTGCTCCATCACATCTGAAACCGTACCCCTCCTACCCACTATCCATCGACTGACCCTTACTCATTCCCCTAGTCTACCACCCCCAGCACAGTAACATCACCCACTCACTGCCTCGCCGATATATATACCGCCTCTTTAGGTACGAATCGGCGGTAAATCTGAAAAAAAAAAATTATATATATAATTATATACAGGGTGGGCCGAAAGTCTGGATCCATAGGAAAATATTTTTTTAATACATAAATTACAACAAATGGTAAATACTTAAAATGAATATCAACTTTAACTCGTAAATGCGTATCCGTGATACTGTACAGTAGTTCGTACTCCAGTATAAATACTCAAATACTTTTTTTATTTCAGCCCAGAAATGGCTTCGAATCTAACAACAGAAGACCGGGTAGAACTTGTGCTCATGTACGCAAGACAGGGCGCTACACACAGAGAAGTTGCTACCGAATTCAATAGAAATCATCCTGATAAGCATCCAGTAACACATGGGACTGTTGGTAAGTTGTTTAAACGACTGTTGGCAAGTTGTTTAAACGTTTCAAAGAAACAGGAAGTGTACATGATCGACGGCGTTCTGGTCGTCCAAAAACTGCAACTGATGAAAATACCTCTGCAATGGTATGTGAAACTTTAACGAATAGTCCAGTAAAGTCAACAAGATTATCAAATGAAACACGCATCTCGAGAACGTCAATGCGAAGAATTATTAAAAATCATAAATTCCATCCCTAAGTGTCTCGATGTCAGAGGCCGCCAATTTGAGCATTTGTTATAATTTGTTGTTTATACTGGAGTACGAACCACTGTACAGTATCACGGATACGCA
>JAJOZX010005390.1:147500-215000 GCA_023014485.1 Bathynomus jamesi | reverse complement strand
TTTTCAAAAAGGGGGCAAGTGGGGCGACCCCTAAATATTAACCGAATAACGTGAAACTTTGCACAAATACTGTCCACACCAAGAGGCATAAAACCAACCTTGTGGAGAGAACTTAGTCGATGCTTTAACCTTTTGGACCACCCTTATGGAAAACTGATGAGTGGGTAGTTGGGAGGTAACGAAAATGGTTCACTGAGTAGGTAGGTAGTTAATCTAACAATCATTAAATTCCTTTTATGTCAATAACTGGGTGGAAGAAACCAATTGGTTGCTCACCAGAGTTATTCTCCACACTAGTATTTATATACTGTGTGGGAGGAGCGTGCTCGGTAATGGAGATACATTACCGCTAAACCAACCGAGAAAACCAAGACAAGGCTGGTACAAGAAGCCCCGCGAAGAGGAGAACAAAGGGAGAACAAAAACGAAGAACGGGGCGAGAGGACGTACCAGCAAAGTACGCTCTCGAATGAGACAACCGGAGAAGGGAGAGACTGTAATAACTAAAAGTAAGTGACTAATATGAGTTTTAACACCAAACAGTTAAGAACATTAAATTAAGCTGGGTCAAACAAGTTAGGCCTGCATTGTGACCTAAGACCCAGCATCAACTCATAGCTTAACAAAGGTGAAGGTAGATTGCCCTAACCTAATCTTGTGAGGAATCCTACTGTGGACCTCAATTTATCTGCCCGCTCTGGACCATTTCCGGAATCTCTAGGCTGACCCCTCTAGGCTAGACTTGATCTACTCTATAGTTAGACTGGAGATATAAGGGGTGGGTTAATTGTGGACCAATTCATACAGAGCATTTTTCGCAACCCTAATATATATATATATATATTAAATATACACACACACACACACATATATATATATATATATATATTAAATACACACACACACACACACACATATATATATATATATATATATATATATATATATATCTCAAAGCTATTGGCCACCTTTGGGAAACGGAGCTTACAGATGAAAAGAAGGACCAACAGAACAGCAGACATTTTCATTTATTTTTGTATTTCCGACGTTTCGACACTGTTCAGCTTCCAACCGGGTAACGCTGTGTCGCTCTGCTAGTTGTATTTATTTTGATTGGATTCAGAATCCCAGCTGAGCCTTAAACGGCCAAGCTCTGAAGGGCTACTGTAAATTATAGCCCACCAACTCAATTTTCAACTGATGTGCAACTCATTATTCAACGTTACACCGGCGCAGTTTGAACAATTAGGTGAGTTGGAACACCGTTCTGGGTGAGCGATGTACTCGCAACGTACGGACAGTTGTTGTGGCTGTCGGCAGACCGAACTGACGTGCTCGATCTTATTGCATTTAAAGCAACAGATCGGGTCTGGAATGTATGGGGGTCTGAGAACTCGCACGACGTGCGGTCTCCCATGCATGCCACACATGATACAGTCGGGAGGGATAGTGTGTTAAAATTGAGGAGGCGCGGGGTGGGAGAGAAGGTACCTCCTTGACGAGACGTGAATCGATGACCTGAATTGAATGAATAGCAGCGCTTCATCAGCGATTCGACTGCCGAGGTCATATCGCACCAATACTAGAATAAGGAAAGAACGCGAGGAAATGAGGGGAGAGAAACAGTGGAGAGGGAGTAGCGGAAAAAAGACCATGAGAAAAGAGAGAGAAAGCAGTAGAAACAGCAAAGAAAGGAAGAAATTATTCCTGAGTCACATTAAATGGAGAATAAGAAGCCAGTCTGGCGGAGAAAGGAGAAAAGTGTGTCATTCGGTATTGGTGTGAAGTCACCCAACAAAAGAGAAAGAGTAAGAGCTGAGTCTGAAGGGTAGAAAGGGAAGAACTAGGAACGGGCAGTGGCAAAGGCAGGGCAAAAGAAGAGGCAATGTGAGACGGAGAGGGGAATGCCGCAAGGGTAGAAGGGGTCAAGATTCCTCGTCATAAGATGACCATGCGTAAGACGAGTGTGACCAATACGAAGCCGCATCAGGGCGGTGTCAAAGCGTCGATCACGTTGACAGGAGGAAGGTCACTGACGATTTGTGGGCTTCAAGGCCCTCAGGAAGTTCCCGACACATCCTCCCTCTGGCGCTGCCACCGCCGAAGGAGTGCATCTGGGAAAACCCTCGTGAAATCTGACGCCGGGACAGGTGCATTCGGGTAAAAATGTAGGGAGGACACCTCCCTCGCCGCAGCGTCCGCACACTCGTTGCCTGGAACACCGACGTGGGAAGGTACCCAACAAAAGGCGACCAACTTACGACGTGATGAAAGAAGGACAAGCCAGTCCCGGATCTGTCTAACCAACGTATGCGGGGAGATGAGAGAGGACAGGGCCTCAAGAGCGCTGCGGGAGTCCGAATAAATGACAAAGGACGTGGATGAGAGTTGAGAAAGGAATCGAAGGTCCAAGAACATAGAGAGTTCTGCTGTAAAAGTAGAAGCCTCTGGGAGGAAGGGATAGCGATTGAACCACTGACGGGAAGGCTGCCGCACAACCCACTTCAAGTGGCGAGCGAGAGCCGTCAGTGAACACAGGGATAGGATTAGAATGGGTAGAGAAATGGGATAAAAACAATTGACGGAGGGCAAAAGGGTGGAAATTTGACTTTGGTGCAGTAGAGAGGAAGGAACAGATACGGAGGGGGGGGGAGGTAGAGGGAAGAGAAGGTAGTACTCGTCCTTCCACCCTGAAAGAAGACAAAACGGGGGCCATCCGTCTACCGTACGGTCGAACCAAATGGGGACGACGGTCAAAGTAGGATGAAATGGAAGGGTCGAAGAAGGATTGGTAGAAGGAAACTGCCGAACGCGAAAGAAGTATTTTAAGCACTCTAACTTGCAGTGGACATTCAACGAGAAATAACCACTTTCCGCATAAATACTGACAATAGGAGAGGATCGGAATGCGCCAGTGCTGATGCGTACACCTAGGGAACGGATATGGTCTAGCATGTGCACGGCGGAGGCAGGAGCGGAGGAATAGACCTGATAGCCATAGTCTAACATACGTTGGACCAAGGAGTGGTAGAGTCGCCAAAGGGTGTGGCGGTCAGCACCACAATTGGTATGGAACAGGAACTTCAAAAAGGTGCAAGTCTGAAGGCACGAAGCCTTCAGAGACTTCAGGTGAGGAATCCAGGAGCGGCGGGAATCAAGGAGGAGATCTAAAAATCTAGTTTCGAGGACTACAAGGAGCGGCGATCCATAGAGAGAGAGGGAAGGGACGGCGATGCAGCGGCGGTGACGGCAAAAATGCATCACCACCGTTTTCGAAGGGGAAAATCGAAACCCGTGATCTGTAGCCCATCTGGAGACCAAATCCAGTGCCCGCTGGAGACGTTCAAGGAAAGTGGATCGAGAACCGGAGCAATAAATGGCAAGGTCGTCGACATAGAGGGTGGCTGTAATTCCTGAGGGCAGAGCCATCACATCATCAATCGCCATAGGCGAAGCTGATGACGCTCAGGACGATGCCCTGGAATCCCCTTCCTCTTGCGAGTGTACAGAAGAGAAGGAAGTACCCACCTGAACATGAAAGGAGCAAGAAGACAAGAAGTTGGAAATGAAGCTAGGGAGACCTCGAAAACCCAAGAGATAAAGTTTACGGGAAATCCACCACAGCCAGGTAGTGTCATACGCTTTCTCCAAATCAAAAAATACTGCATGGAAATGACGTCGTTCTGCAAAGGACACACGGACTGCTGTCTGCAACTGAACTAAAATGTCAGTGGTGCTACGGCCACTGCGAAAACCGGTCTGTGTAGAAGAGAGCAAATTGTGGTGTTCGAGGTGTCACACTAGACGCCGAGAAACCATCTTCTCTAGAAGTTTCGATAGGCAGCTAGTGATGTATATTGAACGGTAGTTAAGGGGAGATGTCGGGTCCTACCAGGCTTAGGAAAGGGGAGCACCACTGCCTCCTTCCAACAGGAAGGAAAGTGCCCTCTACCCAAATCCAATTATAGAGGGTAAGTAGATAAAAAAAGAACCGAAAGGTGTAGTTGACGGAGCATATCAAAATGAATGCCATCGGGGCCGGGAGCAGACTTGCCGCAAGAAGCCAGCGCCGAGCGCAGTTCTGACATGGAAAAAGAAAAAAGGTTGTACGGGAAGTTATTGCGAGTCTGGAAAAGATGAAGGGGGCGAGCAAGCAAAGCCTTACGTCGAAGGAAAGCGGGATCACGGTGATCGTATCAGGAGATAGAGGCAATGGTCGAGGCCAAGACTTCGGCCACTGCAGTATGGGACGATACTGGGTTTCCGTCTACCATAAAAATAGGAAAAGAATGGGAAGAGGATTTACGGGAAATCTTCCGGATCTTGTTCCAGATTCGGGAGGAAAGGCGGTGGGTTTCACGGACTGTGCGACGGGCCTGATCACGGCACAAGTGGCGTGATCGGTAAAGTAGGTGGAGGCAGTATCTATCGTCGGGAAGTTACTCGAAACTGCAAAGGTTTGGTTTTCAAATCAGAAAAGGGGCCAGTCAGCTTTGGCGAGAGACCATCGGGCAGGAAGTGTGGAGGAGCCGGGAGTCTGGGACGTACGGAGGAGGAGGGGGAAGTGGTCACTACCGTGAAGGTCTGGAGTAACAGACCAAGAGAAATCAAGGAAGGCGGAAGGAGAAGCAAGCGAAAGATCTATGGAGGAAAACGTAGGGATGACCAATGTTGAGAAGACAAAGAGGAGTTGAGAGAAGGGAGACCACAACGCCACCCCGCTGATTGGTGACAGTGTCACCTCACAGAGGATGGCGCGCGTTGAAGTCTCCCAGTAGGAGAAATGGGGGAGGGAGCTGTAAAAGGAGAGTAGAGAGATCGTTTACAGAAACTTCCTGGGACGGGGGTAGATACAATGAACAAATTTAATATAATCGGTGAAGGAAAACCTGGGCCGCAACAGCCTGGAGAGGGGTACGGAGGGGATGGGGAGCAGATGGCACTTCTAAACGGACAAAAACAGCCGTACCCCATGAGGAGCTGCATCAGGGGAGAGGGGAGAAAGGTACGATGAGAACCTGCGGAGAGGACGCAAGGGGTGAACCCCAAGTTGGGTCTCCTGAAGGCAGAGACACACTGGAAAAATCTCGTATAAGGAGAAGGAAGTCCTCCTAACTAGGGAGAAGGCCACGACAGTTCTATTGAAGGGTGATAGCCATCACTTGCGAAAAACATGGGGGGCGGGAGATGTTATCGGGCGAGACTTAAAAGAGTGACCAGAAGAACGAGTAGACGAGACTTGGGGCAAGGTTAAAGAAGAGGAGGTCGAAGAGCGGATAAAAGAAGGTGGAGGGAGTTTGTTTTTTTCGGGGAATGTAAGGAGGAGGGTGCAAAGCGGGGCGGGGTGAGTCCAACTGCCGGTGTGGGGGTGGAGGAGAGAATGTCGGGGGCATCGGGAGGTCAAGGAGGGAGCGAGGTGGAGGAGGAGGAGGAGGAGGAGGAGGAAGAAGAGGGTGGACGTCAACTTGAACTCGAAGTTCAGAAGCTGCATGACCACCATCAGGAATGAAAGACGTAACGGGACGGTCGTGAAGGGAAGCGGGGGAACTCAGAGGAGCCGACAAGACGAGAGTAATTACTGTAGACAGGAGGGGTATGGAGGCGGGAGGGAGAGAACTGGTGGGAGAGGGAGTGAGAGGACGAGGAGACGGAAGACCTGAGCAAGGGAGCTTGGCAGAACGACCCAAACGCCGGGAGCTGGCGGTGGGTCGTTTAACAGAAGAGCGAAGAGGGGAGGAGGGACCAGAAGAGGGAGCGGTTTTCGATATATATGGTGAAATGTCAGCAATGTTTCAGGAGGGTGAGTAAGCACTAAGCAGATTAATTGCTACCGAGGTGGAGCAGATGGGGACAGTGGAATTGGAAGTTCTGGGGGAACGGGTGGGTGAATGAATGAATAGCAGTGCTTCACCGGCGCTTCAACTGCTAAGGTCATATCGCGCCGAAACTAAAGTAGAGAGAGAGCACAAGGAGATGCGGTAATGGGGAATTTAAAAGAGTAACAGTGAAGGAAAAGTCGTGAGAGAGAAAAGTAAAGACACCATGATCATCAAAGGGAGGAAGAAATTACACCCAAGTCGTATTAAATAGAGAGTAGAAGGCCAGTTTGACAGAGAAGAGAGAGAAGCGTATCGTTTGGTACTGGCGTAGAGTCACCCAAAAATATAGTGAGAGTAAAAGTGGAGCCTGAAGGGCAAAAAGGGAGGAACTGGGAGTGAGCAACGGCAAAGGCAGGACAAACCAAAAGCAAATGTGAAACAGAGAGGAATGCCACATGGGCAGGAGGGGGCAACATCTCCCGTCATAAGATGCCCATACGTGAGGTGAATATGACCAATGCGCAGGCGCATCAGAACGGTTTCTAACCGTCGGTCACGCTGACAGGAGGAAGACCACCGTCGAATCGTGGGCTTCAACGCCCTCAAGGAATTCCTGGACACATCCTCCCACTGATGCTGCAACCGCTGAAGGAGTGCTCCCCGGAAAACCCTCGTAAAGTCCGACGTCGGGAGAGACGTGTTAAGAGTCGAAAGGCCGGGAGGACACCTTCCTCGCCGCGGCATCCGCGCGTTCTTTGCCCGGAACACCAACGTGGGAAGGTACCTAAAAGAAGGCGACCACCTTACGGCGTGATGAAAGAAGGACCACCAGTCCTGGATCTGTCGCACCAGTGGGTGCGGAGAGACAAGAAAGGAGAGGGCCTCAAGAGCGCTACGGGAGTCAGAATAAATAATAAACGATGTAGAGGGGAGCTGAGAAAGGAACCGAAGGGCCAGAAGAATAGCCGATAGTTCCGCTGTAAAGATGGAAGCTGCTGGGGGGAGGGATAATGATTTAATTTCCGATGGGAAGACGGCCGCGCAGCTCACTCCAAGTGGAGAGCGAGAGCCGTCAGTGAACACTGGGATAGAGTCAGCATAAGAGGAGGAATGGGATAGGAATAGTTGCCGAAGGGCGGATGGATGGAACTGGGACTTTGGTACAGTAGAAGGGAGGGAGCAGATACGGAGAAGAGAAATGGTCCATGGGGGATGGGGGTAGTTGGAGAGGGGAGAGGAGAGCACTCGCCCCTCCACCCCCAGAGAAGACAGGACGGGGGGCATTCGGAGACTAAACGGTCGGATCAAGTGGAGATGATGGTCAAAGCATGCCACAGTGGAAGAGCCGAAGAGGGATTGGAAGACTGGGGTGGGAGAGAACTGCCGAACACGAAAAAGGTATTTTAGACCCTACAAAGAACGATGTCCATCAAATGGGAGATGGCCAGTGGCCACACTCTGCATACAGGCTAACGATTGGAGAAGATCGGAATGCGCCAGTGCTGATGCGCACAGCTAAGGAGTGAATCGGGTCCAGCAGACGCAGAGCGGAGGCAGAAGCGAAGAATAGGCCTGACAGCCATAATCCAACTTACTTTGGACCAGGGAGTGGTAGAGCCGCTAAAGAATATGGCGGTCAACACCCGTGTCAGTATGAGAGAGGAACTCGAGAAATGCACAGGTCTGAAGGCACGAAGCCTTCAGATACTTCAAGTCGGGGATCCAGGAGAGGCGGGAATCCAGGATGAGACCCAGAAATCTAGTTTCGGGCAGAACGGGGAGTGGTGATCCATAGAGAGAGAGAGAAGGAACGGCAGTGCAGCGGTGGTGTCGGCGAAAGTGCATTGCCACCGTTTTCGAAGGGGAAAATCGGAACCCGTGGTCTGTAGCCCATTTGGAAACCGAATCCAGGGCCCGCTGGAGGATACGTTCAAGGAAGGCAGATCGGGAGCCGGAGCAATATATGGCTAGGTCGTCTACATAAAGGGTGGCCGTAATCCCCGGGGGGAGGGGGGAGAGCCATCACTACGTCGTCGATCGCCAAAGCGAAGCAGACGACGCTCAGGACGGTCCTGGGGGACCCCCTCCTCCTGCGAATGCACAGAAAAGAGGGAGGTACCCACCTGAGCACGAAAGGAACGGGAAGACAAAGTTGGAGATAAAGGAAGGGAGAAAACCTCGGAAGCCCAAAAGGTAAAGTTTTCGGCAGATCCACCACCACCAAGTGGTGTCATACGCTTTCTCCAAGTCAAAAAAGATTCCGTAAACGTGACGTCGCTCTGCAAATGACACACGGACCGCAGTTTCCAACTGAACTAAGATGTCAGTGGTGCTACGGCCCCTGCGAAAACCGGTCTGTGTAGTGGAAAGTAAATTGCGGCGTTCTAGGTGCCACATCAGTCGCTAGGAAACCATCTTCTCTAAACGTTTTGAGAGGCAGTTAGTGAGGCCTACTGGGCGGTAATTGAGAGATGTCGGGTTTAAGAAAGGGGGAGCGCCACTTCTTCCCTCCCTACCCAGATCCAATTATAGAATGAGGAGAAAGAAATACCGAAGGGTGTAGGTGGCGAAGCATTTCGAAATGAATGCCGTCAGGGCCGGGAGCAGAGTTGCCGCAAGAAGCTAACGCCGATCTCGGCTCCGAAATAGAAAAAAGGCGGTTATAGGGAAAATTATTGGGAGTCTGAAAAAGGTGAGGGGAGCGAACAAGCAAAGTCTTACGTCGGAGGAAGACACGACCACGGTAGTCGTGTCGGGAGATGGAGGCTATGGTCGAGGCCAAGGTCTTGGCCACTGCAGTAGGAGAGGACACTGGGCGTCCGTCGATCGTGAGGACAGAAGGATGAGACGTTGATTTTCAGGAAATTTTCCGAATCTTGTTCCAGATTCGGGAGGAAGGAATGTGGGAAATGAGAGAAAACGTAAGCTCACGAAGAAAAGCGGCGGGCTTCACCGACTGAGCGACAGGCCTGAGCTCGTGAACGGGCGGGTGGAGAAGTGAACACAGGGGGGGTGGAGACGACGAGAAGGTCGATATAGAGGACGGGTAGTTGATGCCTGATCAGGCTAAGAGTGATAAGGTGTGGAAGAGGGCGGTACGGAAGTGACCGAAGTCCGGGGCGAACAGAAGGTAGCAGGGCGGGAAGGGCGCAGTGTTTGAGCGAAGGTAAGGCCTAGACGCGCGAATCGAGGCCTAACGGGGGCCCTCGATTCCTGGAAGCTGACCTTGTCAGATTCCCGGACTGACAGACATCACGCTCGAATAAGTAGGTCGGGCAGGAAGAGAGGGAGGCGGCGTAGTCATTTCCACAGTTGGCGCAGTGGAGAGGATTGGAACAGAAGGAACCATGTGTCGGAGACGCGCAGTTAACACAAGTACCAGGGAAACTTCGGCACTCTTACTGACATGTCCAAATCTCTGGCAAGTAAAACATCAGCGTGTTCTGGGGATCTAACGGCGGACCCGAAATTGAAGACAACCGGCCCTAATTTTCTCAGGTAACTGGGAACGAGCAAAAGTCAGGATCAATAAGGGAGATGGAATCCTTGCTCCATGGACTATACGGGGGTGGGGTGGGCGGTGAAAACACGGGTTACCTTCTGAGAGAAGTGGGTGAAAAGATCCGATTCTGAGTATTTCAAAAGGCGGGGAGCATGAACTACACCCGTACAAGTGTTAAAGGTAGAGTGGGGAAGACAGTCCAGGGAAGCAGAAGCCAGGGTCGAGAGGGACGGAACCTTCTGGTGCTGGGCTCTGAAGGAAACTTCCACCACAAGAAAGCCATCGTTCTGGGGCCACATCTGTCGGGGATCGCCACGAGAAGTGAAGTCATCACAGACCTCAGAAACATCCCGCAGTGAGAGAGGGGGAGGTGGAAGAACCGGGGACAAGAAAACGAGGGAATCAGCGTCAGAGCCGCCGGCCCCTATGAAAGGGTCAAAAGACTTGCGGGAATAAGACGTACGAGAAGTTTTAGAACGAAGGACGAATGTGTTCCGCAACCAGAGGGGGTCGACCTCCTCAAGATTTGGTCTTCCAGTGATAGAGGACTCGAGGGCCTGGTTGCCCACCACACGAGTGCTAAGAGAAATAGTAATCCGAGAATTAAAAGCAGGGGGGTCATAAGCAGAAGAGAATAAGCCATAGCAAAAAAAGTAAACTTCATCCCGCACGCGCATCCAGCCACCACCGACTCCAACAAAGGAAAGGCGAATCGTGGGCACACTCAGTCCCACCGACAATAGATGTCACGGAGGGAAGATACACCCCCATACCGAGTGGTGGGCAAAAGAGTAATCGATTACAAATAAAAATTATTGGTCTGAAAATTAACAAAGTATGAAGTAGAAATTACTTCTTTGGATTAATAATTAAGCCAGAGAAGTAATTTCTACTTCATACTTTGTTACTTTTCAAACATCAGTAATCTTTATTTGTAATCGATTACTTTTTGCACACCACTGTCCATACCCAGTTCTTGTGCCTAAAAGGCGGCCACTCTCATCCAACGTGCGGTGAGACTTGGCAGGGACAGGGCTTAGTTTAAGAGCTACAAGGGTGAAGAACAACCGCCTCCCCGACCCAACGTCCAAACAAAGGGTCAAGTCAAGATAGATAGATGGTGTAAAAAAAAAAAAAAAAAAAAAAAAAAAAAAAAAAAAAAAAAAAAAAAAACACACACACACAGGAGGACGGAGGGGGGCAGAGAAAGAAACACAAGCAGGAGATCAGCTCAACCGGGTCCCCGGACGGGTCCAATGGTCCACGAAAGAAGAGAGAGCCCTTACATTAGAGGAAGATGCGTTCCCACATTGGCCATAGATGGACGCGCCCTATAGCTCCGGACAAAGTAAAGGGAGATTCAGGACTGGTTCGTGCTCTTCCTACCGTAAGTCAATCGAGTTTTTCTGGGCCATCTCCACGTTGCGTTGACGGTCGGGTTGAGGAGCGCACAAACGTTGCAGCGAGAAAAGTGTACTCCCCGCCTTCTGACCCCGACACGCAGCTCCCGGAATTCCCCTCTCCATTTCACATCTCATTTTGGCTTGCCCCACCTTCACCGTCGAGCACTTACAGCTTCTTCTACTGGGTGACTCCACGCCTGTACCGAAGAACTCCCGCTTCTCCTTTCTCCATCGAATTGGTCTCCTGCCCTCCATTTAGTTGGGGCCAGGTTGGATCTCTTTCTCTCCGTACCTTTTCCCTTTTCTGGCATCTTCTCTTAAACTGTCCCTTCCACCGCGTCGCCTTCCTTCCGTGTCCCTGGTATAGGGCGCGCGCAAACAAAAAAAATCCATATACGGTAAACATTCTTTATGCTACTAAAACATTAAACTACAGTTAAATTATCCAAATCAGAAACCGGCTTCGCACAGAATGAGCTGGGCATGCCCCATGCTAGACAAGACTAATATCAAACGCCATTTGTTGAAGAAAACACCACCTGTAATTATTAATTATCAAATTTTTTTTTATGCAGGAAGGAGGGGCCAAGGGCAAATGCCACAAAAGCACCCCTCCGAGAAGAAAACCAAAATCAAGGTGCGGCGGTTTTCGAGATGCCTAGACACTGCGTTTGAAAGATGGGAGGCCATAGACAGGAGGAAAGATGGATTGAGGAAGATTGTTCCAGAGTTCATCAGTTGAGTAGATGAGACACTGAAAATACCGATTAACCCTTGCATTAAAGAATCGGACAGAAAAGGAATGAGAAAGCGTAGAAAGGCTGGTACTGCGTGCTCTCCTTAAAGGAAGAGATATTCAGTTAGAGTTCAAAAGAGCAATGTCCGTTATGATAGCGATAGTAAAGAGAGAGAGAGATTGAAGACGATCAGTAAGAGGCGGGGAATTGAGACGAAAAGCCTTTGATTCCACCCGGTCAAGTACGGCTGTGTGGGTTGAACCACCCGACACACGAGAAGCATACTCCATACAGGAGCGAACAAGATCCATGTACAGAGACAGCAACTAAGTCGGGGTGAAGAACCCGCGGAGACAGTACAGCACACCTAACCTGTTAGAAACTGTTTTAGAAAGTGTGTGTGTGTGATCTTTCCAGGAAAGATCATGAGAAAAGGAAACGCTAAGAATGTTAAAAGAGGAAGGATTAAGTTGTGTGTTGTTGAAGGTAAGGGGATAGTCGTGTGGAAGATTGTGACGAGTAGACAGATGGAGGAACCGAGTTTTTGAGGCATTGAAAGCCACAAGGTTCTCTCTTCCCAAATCAGATACAGCAGAAAGATCAGAGGTCAGGTGCTCCATCGCCGTCCCACGCGAATCATGAAGCGACTGCTGAGAGAGAAGCGGGTGGAGAAGTGAAGAGTGGAATCATCGGCATAGGAGTGAATAGGAGAGGAAGTGCGAATTAAAAGATCATTAATAAATAAAAGGAAAAGAGTGGGCGACAGGACAGAACCCTGAGGAACACCAATGTTAATAGCTTTAGGAGAAGAACAGTGGCCATCTTCAGCTGCAGCTAATAGATTGGCCAGAAAGGAAATTAGAGATGAAGGCACAGATAGAAGGATAGAAACCGAAGGAGGGCAGTTTCGAAATTAAAGATTTGTGTCAGACCCTATTAAAAGCTTACAATATGTCTAGCGCAATAGCAGAAGTTTCAACGAAATCCCGAAAGGAGGATGACCAAGAGTCAGAGATATGCAAGATGATCGCCAGTAGAGCATCCCTTCCGGAATCCATACTGACGATCTGAAAGAAGATTGTGAGAAGAGAGGTGTTTAAGAATCTTCCTATTAACCCTAGAATGCATAACCCAGATAAATATAACACCCGGCGGGCCTCAGAGGCCCGGGTTATGCATTGTAGAGTTAAGGATTCAAAAACTTTAGAATGGTAAAAAATAAAAGCAAGTGGACGATAGTTGGAGGGTTGAGAGCGGTCACCCTTCTTTGGGACAGACTGAATGAAAGCGAACTTCCTGCAGGAAGGAAAAGTACCACATGAGAGACAAAGACGAAAGTGTGTGCCTGGGCAGGGTGTCAGCACAGCAGTACAGTTCTTAAGAACTGAAGACCATACACCTTCCCAGAGTTGAGCCCAGATAGGGCAGAAAAAACATCTTTAGAAGAGGTTCTAATTTCAGACATAATAAAGTCAGACTGGGGAGGATATGAAAGAACAACAGGGGGAATTGTCCAGGGTTGAACTGTAAGCGAAAGTTTGAGCGAAGTGTTCAGCTTTATCAAGTGAAGAGACGGAAGCTGTGCCGTCGGAATGGAAAAGAAGAGGGAAAGAAGAGGAAGTAAAGTTGTTGAAGAGGTTCTTAGCTAGACACCAGAAAAAGCGAGAGTAATTAGAATTGGATAGATTTTCACATTTTTGTCAGATGAAGGAATTTTTGGCGAGTCGAAGAACAGATTTTGCACGATTCCGGGCAGAAATATAAGCTGAGTGAGCGTCAGGAGTTGGGTGGCGACGGTACCTTCTGAAAGCCTCTTCTCTGTTGCGGATATCATTAGAACAAAGTAAAGTTAAACCAAGGCTTTTTTGCATTAGTAGTAGGAAGAGAATATGGAATGTACGCCTCCATGCCCGAGAAAATCACCTCTGTGATGCGCTCTGCACACTCAGAAGGACCCCGGCCACGGAAGCAGTAATCATTCCATGGGAAGTCACAGAAGTATTTGGGCAAGGTTCCGTGATACAGACGAAATCATCATCCATTTTTGAAGTATCTAGAACTACTAAGGTTATAAAAATGAAAAAAGTAACAACAGTATCCTTGTATTCATCCAGCCTTATTTATAATTTATAATTTATAATAAATACAATGCTGAGTTCCATATAAAACAGCACATGAAGCAATGTTCCATGGAGGCAAATCTTTGCATTTTACCATTAGAATATCATTAATTAATTAAAACATTAAAATGACTACTCAATTTCATGTTTCCAATGTTTAAACAAGATGACGTTAAATAGAATTCGAAGCTAAATTATCACTGAACTTACATTTTCAACAATAAGGGAAAATAAAAATCACAGTAGTACACTAAGTTCAGACATACAAATGTCTTATTGGATATATACAGTATTATATATATATATATATATATATTATATATATATATATATATATATATATATATATATGCCTAGGTCGTACACTGGATGGATAAAAATAGAGATTAAAAACGTGTACAGTTAAACGTAAAAATTTAGTACTGAGACTACAACTAAATGTAACCAAGCTACGGGAAGGTATTTGTTCTGATATACCGCCAGTTGAATCGTACGAGAAACCGTAAGATATCCATGTGTAAAAACTTATCAACTGGCTCTATATAATTTATCAACATGACTTCTATATTTTACAAAAGAAAACAAAAACCCATACTTTAAACTCTTCAATTAGTGTTTCATCAAAATAAGCTCTTTATGCTAATGCACCATACTGATATATAAAAATATATGTACACCCAATTTTCAATGTTAGAGAAATGGTAATCGAATGTACATAGTTTTCACAACTGTTTGAGAAATGGCAACTTTGTAAAGAAATTGAAATGCAAAGATTAACAATCTTTAAACTGACACCGAGTATAGCTCATTTTTTAAAGGCCTAAGAAATGGGATAACGATGCCTAACATGGTTTTGCCAACACATATTGTAGTAATTGAAGTTAGATTCCTTTTCTAATGTAATCAACATCTGGTCACAACAGGAATTAAAGAAAATTACATTTAAAACGGCTGATATTATTATTAATAATATTCACCTCCACAAAAAGATGTAAATTCGCTCTATTATACACGGTTCCATATAATGTGTGTGTATATATATATATATATATATATATATATATATATATATATAACACTTCACTTCTGACCTTATGTAAAAGTGATCTTCAATTTGAAGGATTAAAAATCATTTTGGCAGAAGACAACAATTTCAATTTTATTTCCAATATAGATATGACAAAAGCTCTGAGCCGAAGGAGAATTTTGCGACGATAATGATTTAAAAAGTATAAACTTGAAGGCATTAGGTACATTACCTTAATTGTTTACCTACATATTTCTATGGTAAAAGGATTCCGATTAGGGATGACAATTTACATTCTTTTATCGACTAGCCTATAACCTTAATTATTTTGGCAGAAGTAATTCCTTAAACCCATTATTTGAAAAATATTTTTTGTGAGTAAATAACATGATGCTACATTACAAACCAGTGGTAGTTAAACAGATAAGAATAACATTATTAATTTATCTATAAAAGAACTAAAGTCTATTTTAAACTAGAGTCAGTTTATTACATAAAATATAGAAACCAAGTTTGGTTTTCAAAGCTATACTTTACAGTACTGTTCGGTAGTAAATTGAGCCAAGTAAATCTTTACAACTCTGAATTGACTTTGTTGAGGGCTGCTGTTGTCTTATACAAAAATGGAACAATTTTTTCCCATACACTTCGTTAAAAGGTGCAGAGATAAGTAAAATAGGAATATAAAAGCAAAGAGCTCTGCCACTAACTACGGGTACAAAGATTAAAATGCCCCCATCGAGTGTACATTAGTGAATTAACTACTTTATATGTAGGACTCCCAACGGAATTGCCTTCCGTGTGTGTGTGTGTGTGTGTGTGTGTGTGTGTGTGTGTGTGTGTATGTATATATATATTTTTTTCATTACAGTTATCACTATGCAACTCAATATAAATATTCTCCTATAAATTATCAAATACACAGTTCAAAAAGTATTTAGACTTAATCCTTGATTTATGTTTGACGAATGGGGCAAAAATCACAGTATAATAGGCTGAGCCTTAGGCAAAAATTTCTGATGCACAAAATTATTGATAGAACGTTTTGTTTGTATTTTGAAAACTATAAAAATTTTGCTTCTACGTATTGCACTAGTGCACTCATTAAGTTTCTCATTAAGTTTTTAAACTGTTTCTTCTATACCATCCAATGTCACGCATTTGTATGTTGGCAAAACTGTTAATATTTTTCTAAGTTTCACATCCCGACAAGTTGGCAAATAACGTCAGTAAGTCTATGCTTTATAATAACACAACTGGCTTAGCAGCTTTTTTCCTTTTTTAAAATTTATTCTTTTACATCATTCTACACATTTATACAAATTCATTGGTAGAGCGCAAAAACAAGGAAGTATTTAATAAATGTGGAAATGATACTAATTGCTTACAAAGTAAAGTGCCTAAAAGGACTAAAAATCTTTAAAAAGTAAGAAATAACATACAAACAATAAAGGAAACAAGACTTCTCATATAAAATAATAGAGTATGACAAAGTAGTTGACTACGAAGGAAAGTATGATTTTTCCTACATATGGAATAAATAAATTAGATTCCATTGGATGTAATAAAAGGAATTCAATGCTTCAAATGAAAATGCGGGGATGAGTAATGAGTGTGAGGTGGGCTCGTGTTTAAAGCGCTCTCATTGGACTGTGACTGCGAGGCCGGAAGAAGAACGGCCACAGCTTCTCTCTCGGGCGATCGGTGGACCACTGCCAGTCATTTGGTACTCCGACCCTTCTTCTTCTTCTTTCGTTTGAAGAAGCAACAACATCTGCACCACACAAACTATATTAAAGCAGAGTTTCGCGACCATGTCCTTTAAGGTTTACCACATTTGGGTTAAGAGGCGAAGGCGTTAATCGTCTACGCTCCAATAACTTCTTTAGGTTAAAGTGTTTCAGTAAAATAAAATCAGCTTACTAAAAAACCTTTCAAAATTAACTGCTACGTACTTTGTTTCACTGGGCGTCTCTCCTTCCTGTTGAATCGTGATTGGGGTATTGGAGTGGCCGGCGAGGTTATCGTCCGGACCCAGTTCTCCATTCGTGGAGCTCACAACCTAAAAATAAAAACAGTTATCCAAACCTGATGCCCAAGTATTGACTATAAATATGCACCTCTTAATTACATAAAAATTTAGAGTATGTATCGTATTTTCCGGCGTATAACGCGCACCCTAATTTTAAAGAGAAAATTTAGGAAAATAAAAATTTAGGAAAAAATATACCTCCTACCTCACTTCACATGTACAATTTTAACGAGTTACTTTTAACGCAGGGTGATTTTTGGAGTATTTTGAGGGAAAAAAAAGTGCGCGTTATACGCCGGGAAATACGGTAATTAGAATTCTAGGATAAAATTGATAGTAGTTATCCTGCTTTTTCTTTCTTCCCACACACACACACACACACACACACACACACACACACACACACACAGACACATTTAAAAACAATTTTAATTATATCGCGGGCAAACGAAGTCATTTACCTCCGTGTGCATCATTTACAATTAAAAAGGCCAACAACGTGAAGACCATCTCAAAACACACTGAGAAAATCTAAAGCCCAGAAAAAGTAAAAAAAGTTGAAGTGCAGCCAACCAGGGAGGCTTTAAATAAAAACCTTGACAATAATTAGGCCTTACCGTCTTTTAAGAAAAACAATTAAAGAGTCCAGGGGAAAAAATTTCCCTTTAAGTAAGAGAACGAGAGAGAGAAATAAATTCCACGATTCTGATATTCAAAGAACAATTATGATCATTCAAGTGTAGTATAATTTTATTTCCATACAATTTTTATATCAAATATTTAAAATTGAGTGTTTTTGAAAATCAAATTATCAAAATACACACAAACTTTAACCATTTAAAAAAAATATATATATATATATATATAATATATATATACACCGGGTGTCCGAGAATTATCTGTACAATTTTTGGCTGTTATTAAAGTCAACCATGAAGTGTAGAAATTCCAGTGTTGTCCCATTTTACAGAGAAACTCATTAAGTTTTTTCTGATAAGTTTTGACAAGTTTTTTCTTTTTTTGTACGCGGGTGACAGACATTGATGATTTAAAAGCAAGAATCACAGCTGCTATTGAGCGAATTGATGTGGATATGCTGCAGCGTACATGGCAACATTTGGATTATCGATTGGATGTTTTGCGAATCACTGATGGTGCACATATCGAATGTTTGTAACAACGTTACTTTAATAAAAGAAACTTTTGAAAATACAGATTCTAAATAATCTTGTTTAAGAATTTTACGTGTGTTATCAAGAATTTTATTAAAAGATGAAATTGTACAGATAATGTTCAGACACACTGGAATTTCTAAAAAACTTGTCAAAACTTGGTATCAGAAAAAACTTAATGAGATTCTCTGTAAAATGGGACAACACTGGAATTTCTACACTTCATGGTTGACTTTTAATAACAGCCAAAACAAAACTTGTACAGATAATTCTCGGACACCCTGTATATATATATATATATATATATATATATATATATTACTTAAAAGTAATATCATACTGTATTCAATATGGCTGGCTATTCATATATTCATTATTCAAAGCATCCACACTAAACATTAGTTAGTAGGAAGAAAAATTTATATATATACACAGTATAAAAAGTATATAAACAGTGTGTGTGTGTGTGTGTGTGTATGTGTGTGTGTGTGTGTGTGTGTGTACACGAGGGGTGGTCAGAAAATAAGTTTACACGGCGTATAATTTCGTAACTAGAGGACCTACATTGATTATGTTTGTATCAGGTGAATTCGTTAATCATTGTTGGCAACACTGCACGTCGATTCGGCTGCCATCTACCGTACATTGGTTATACGAGTCAGTTGAACACGGCGGGCTCGACTGGAACAGTGTCCTGTCATTTCTGCAATGATATTCCAAGTCTGTTAGTGGTCAAGAATTTCTCGAGCGCATTGTCACAGGAGAAGAGACATGGGTTCATCGCTGTACTCCGGAAACAAAACGTGCCAGCATAGAATGGAAACACCCTGGGTCCCCGCGATCAAAGTAGTTCAAGATTATGAGGTCCGCTGGCAAAGTGATGGTTACCGTGTTTTGGGACCACAAAGGCGTTTTGCTCGCAGACTTCATGCAAAAAAGCACAACAATCAATGCAGCTGCATATTCAACACTGGAACGTTTACGAGCGGCCATAAAACGTAAACGTCCTGGATTACTCCATAGGGCAGGGTGCTGTTCCAGTCGAGCCGCCATGTTCAACTGACTCATATAACCAATGTACAGTAGATGGCAGCCGAATCGAAGTGCAGTGTTGCCAACAATGATTAACGAATTCACCTGATACAAACAATCAATGTAGGTCCTTTAGTTACAAAATTATACGCCGTGTAAACTTATTTTCTGACCACTCCTCGTTGTACCAAGTAACAGCAGCTGAATAATTCTTCCAGTTGTTAAATTAACAGAAAGTAAAAACGCGAAGTTAACAAGGGCCTATTTGTACGGCAGCTTAGCTAAATTTGCTTTGAAATCGGAACAACAATACTACAGTAATATTAAGTCAAAACACTCGAAGTTAATTACTAACAATATAAGCAAATAATATTCAAGTTTGGAATTCACATTTATTAAAGTAAAATTGAAAGAGCATCAAAGCAACACCAATTTCAATATAAGAAACTGTCCACACTGCGGTGCCAATTTTTTTTAAATACATACATACATAATCAAAAATCTCATTCTCCAACGATTTCGGGTGAGAAAGCAGAAAAACCTGGATTTAAAGTAAGAAAATGGTGAACAAGAGAAAAGGCAGAGAGTAAGGCGTACACATCCATTCACAAAGGGCTCCTGGTGGACTAGCGACCCCTAAATGGCAAAATTTCACATCTGCGGAGCTTCCAGGATTTGTCAAAAATAAAAGTATGTCCCGAACTTGCATACTTCTAACAAACTTCCTCCATTCCAACCGACTTGTAGCCACTGCTCGTGCATCACCCAGATTAAGTCCTCGCTTACTCACGCACTCATTTACCATGTCCGTCCATATTCTCGTTTTCTCCTACTTCCGCAAACACTTTTCACAACTATCATCTTGCATTCCTTTAACATATTCAAACAAACCACCTTAACACATTTTACTCAATTTTTACTTCCACTGACTGCCCAACACTACATCTTTCCAGAACCGTAAAATTTCTTACTCTATCAATCCGACAAATGTCGCACATACTTCACAGGTTCTCCATCTCAACCGCTCTTACTCTTGACGTCTCCCTTTTGTGCCATGTCAATGTTTCGCATCCATACAAGTGTTCGTACTAACACACCTTCATGTAAACATCTTGCATCATCATCATCATCTTGACCCAGGTTCCGCTTTCTCAACTTCCACCTTTCTTCCTTCCTTCATTCACTCTGCTGTTAACTTTATGAGCACTCGTACCTCTTTTGTTCAATACACACCCGAGATACTTAATAGACACTACCACCTCTAGTGTTTCAACGTTCACCATCACACGAGTCCGAAATTCCTTCTCTCTCCATAATCAATAACTTGCTCTTACCCACATCCACTTCCAACAATATTTTCACATCCCTATGACCACGAACTCTTTTTATCACTAACCTATCATACACCTTCCTCGCTAAACTCAACAGACTTGTGCCTCTGTAATTCTTACACTCGCTCCTTTCATTTTGTACAGTGGAACTATTATTGCTTTCTTCCAGTCTTCAGACATATATTTCCATTTGTCCATGTACTCTGACATATGCACCACAACAACTCCAACTCTTTCAAACCGCCCTACTTCATAATTTCCTCATATATTCCATCCACAGTTGCTGTTTTTCCATTTCCCCCCCTTTTTTTATCCTCAACCAGAGGCAACCTCGGCATTCTACTACGGTGTTGGTCTCTTCTTAGCACCTGTATTTTCAACTCCACATACCCTCTTCACAATCCTAATCAGATATTCTTAGTACACATACCACATCTCACCGAGATCCATTTTTTCTGCAACTTGTACACTTAATTCGTCATTTACTCTTTCTATACTCATCCGCTGCCTTTCTCACCACTAACTTTTCCACTAATTTTTTTGTGAACTTCATTTTTTCCATTCTCCACACAACCTCACTTTACCTTTACACAAGACTGTCATGTGGTTAGAGAGATCCCCATTCATACAGGTGCCACATACCACTTTTGACGAGTATAATCTATCAAACTTCTCTCATCATGTATATGATTTATTCTATACCAGGTATAGTACGTACCCCTTTAAGTTAAAAAAGGAATTTGTTACATAATGTTGTCTGTGTAACTCTTTCAACCTACACCCATTATCATTCACTCCTGGTACACTACGCTTCCCAACACCTCATCCTTCAGACCCATACCAACTTTCCCATTCGTGTCTCCTATCACAAACATTTCATAACATTCAGGCGCCCTTCCGACCACACTATCAAGCTCTTTCCAGAAGCTTTCTTTCTCATCTTCACACGGCGCATATCCAATAACTATCGCCACTTTCATTCTCACAAACTTAATTTTCACAGACAATCCGGGAACTGACACGATAAGTCTCTCATCGCTTCATACCATACATCGTTCGTCAACAGGCTCACACCTTTACCTCTCACATCCCCCATTCACATTATCCACCTCCTTTCATCTTCGTTTCACACAACCGCAGAACATCAAATCTTTTAAAAATATTTTCAAGATATTAACGAGAGAAACTTTGAAAACAGAATTATTGCAGCAATAAAATGGGAGTAAATAAAGCGGAAGCACATTTAATGGTAAAATATTTTATAAGACAACGTTGAGGACAAAATCTTTATCTAAAATGTTTCGTACCGAAATAACTGCTACACAAAGCGAATAGAAGAAAATCACAAACAACATAGTTCTTAGTAGTGGAAGTTTAGAAAATAGTTTCTTCTTCTCATTTTGTATGAAAACATTAAGATGGAAAATGATCATACAAATCCCACAACTCTCACATTATTTCGAACTCGATACCATCATAACATTTATTTCTGTTAATTTCCTCTTCCATCTTATCATTTCATATATCTTAACACAATCATATCTTAACACGATCAAAAGGTTATTTTTCAAGTTAATAGTACTATCTGCTAAAACAGAGCCACAATACTCTATCATATCTTTTTCTCAACCCTTTTTTACCACTGATATAATATCTTTCGGTCAATTTGAATTTTCACAATACTTTCGAGCTACCCAAACTTACCTACATCACTCAAAATTAAAGGTTTATTTTGTTGTAATCTTACGTAACGGGTGTGAGTAATTAATTTTTCTACAGGGAAAGAGTACGCATTCCTTAAAAAATGAAGTTCAGCATTCACGGAAGCCAATGTTTATTTATTGAGAATTTATGACAGCTCCTATTGAACATTCAAGAGTGAACAATATGAAGACTAGAATTCTCTACGGCGAAAGAGCGAGAGGGAGAAACAAAGGCAGAGCAAGGAGAGCCTTAGGCCGACAGAGAAACAAAGATTTTACCTGGACGGAGCCGTGTCTATCGGCAGGGGTGAGGTTGCCTCCAAGCAGGTTGCCAGCCTGCTTAGGAGTGTCTGGCCAGGCTGCAGTGCCGCTTTTATTGCCGCCCTGAAATGGCACCCTCACAGTGAGCACACAAACACAAAATAAAATGCCCTCACACTATGTTTACTGAATGCAGACCACTTTCACGATAATTTTATCTGAGGCCATAAAACTTTTAATAATGAACTACTACTCTTCACTAAAAATTAAATATCACACAGTGTCAATTTCAATCATCTAATTTACACCCTACGGTATATACTTAATCTGGTGGTCACAAATTCAAATCAATGGTCAGATGTTCTCAAGGTGATTATAGTATTTTAGGTAAATATTCTATAGCTACTCTATGTTAAGTAAAAATTTGTTAAATTCACAAATTCCTTAAAATTTTAGAAAGAGTTCAGAACTAAATACTGAAGTACTGGGTATTAAACGAGGGTTAAAATTACTGATGGCATGCATAGTAAGTGAGAAACACTACAGAAAAATTGCCACTCAAAAAAGGACATCCTGTTCAAATCACTACCTCTTCACATGGCTTGGATGGCTTTAAAAAGTAACAATAATTGAAATTAGGTTTTAACCAGGAAAATAAAATAAATAATCCACTAAGTAACTGAAAAGCATGAAGGATTAACGAAACAATTATATAATCTAAGAAAGAAAATATAATTATACCATAAAGAACTGTCGATATGATTCACTATTTAGTGATGAAGCAGGTTTTCAGAACATTACAAAATACACAAAGTGATATATAAATTAAAAGAATCAGTGCAGAAATCAAGTGCTATAAAATTTATATTTACTCTAGAAACAATAGGAAAAAACTAGTTACTGACGACTGCTTAACAAAACAAAGCTCTTCTTAAATGTTGAAGGAAAAAAGAAACGTCAATGGCTGATAAATCACCAAACTGATATGTACTTGAAGCAATATTGGTAGCACTAAAAACTGAACTATATGAACGTCTAAAAGACCTCTATGAGCCAAGCTCTCTCTTCCTACAAAGACACACAAAGCAGTGTGGAAGCAAGAAGGCTCGTGGTCAACACAATAAACGCAGCCTGTGAAGAGGTAGTGAGGAACGTACGTGATGTCTAACCGGGAGAGGGCGAGAGGAAAGTTTTTCCCCTTCCTGAGATGGAATCCAAGGGAGTAACGGTTCGGGGGGGTCTCGAGGCCCAGAGGTATGAGGGGCGGATTTCCCTTCCCCTTTCTCAGCAGCCTTACCCCCTCTAACTACCTCTTTACTCTTCACAACCCCTGTTAACTACGAACAAAGAAAACAAACAGTAAGCTACTTCAGTAACAAAGCTTTTAGTCTAACTCTAGGTCCTTCAAAGGGCTGCTGCTCCTGTCTGCAAACATCGCTGCTGGCGTCTTCTTTGGCAAGAGGAATGTTTAAAATGATGTGTTTATTGTCTCGCACCAACTATTATCAATTTTATAGGTTCCATCAATAGATTTTTAAAAATTTCTCCTTCCAATAAAACCAATTCTGAAAAATAAGCCAAAACCTTGTTAGTCCAAAGGTTTACAGTGAAGTCGGAGGCAAATTTACCTTATTGGCCGTTGGGTGCCTTTCTCTATTTTCTCTACTAGGCGAAACTATCACTTCAGTTCCCGTCTGTGTTGACCCAACTGGAGTGGACTGAAAGAAATTGCGTGAAACGAACGCAATTAGGCATTCTGTCAACGTTTTCTCTACATTCCATAAATGGAATGCATTATCTAAGATCGAGCCATTAATAAGTTCAAAACCTGAATGTTTAATCTTCTGGTCGATGACTTCTCTAATCATAATTATTTATACTGTTTTTGAGTGTTTAATAAGTGTACTTTGCATGTTCAATATGTAATTTTATGTAAATTTAAAAGATTAGGAGATAGATACGATTACAATTGCTACACCCGTGACGATAAAAGGAATTGAAGGTGCTAAAATTCAAATGTGAATCCAGAGATCTGACTCTAGGCAAACGAGTTGAAAATATTTGAATTTTATGAAAATGGAAAGAGGCACAAAATGTTTTTCCATATCAAACAGCAACTATGGTAGCTAACCTAAGAACATAACTACAGCATTACAATGGTTTCCATGACAAATATAAATGATTTAACAGCAACATGATCATAAGCTTTAATTTTTTGAACACTTTCAAATACTGCGACGGGCTTATCTACATTCTATACTAATTTAACAAAAACTATGTCGGAACGACATTAGTGCCCGAGCCTATATTTGTGACTAACCTTTTATGCAAGGACCTGATTCTTACTTGCGACACATCTCGTGTGTGTGTGTGTGTGTGTGTGTGTGTGTGTGTGTGTGTGTGTGTGTGTGTGCGCGCGCAAATTTATATTGTGGTTCAAAAGTTAGGGGCAAAGAAGAAAATGTGACGAATGGCAAGTGCAATCTGGTATGGACCCTCCAAATTTATTGGGCGAGGCATAATTATTTCAACTTTTTGAAAAACTGTACATTTGTCAGCGAGTATAGATGATGATGAAGATGAAGATGGATTCAATTTTCACAAAGGGTGCAACTTGTGGGGGATTCTTAGCCCTACGCAACTATCTATCATGGCTGCGATGGAAGCGAGGCCAAATTCTAAGAGGATTTGATTAACAAACCTTGTCTGACTTAGTTTTGAGTCTATTAGAGGGAGCAGCTGTTCTCAGCTTTCGCATGTTAGCCATATATTCAGAGGACTGATGGAATATTAAGGATGAAGGGGTTTATTAAGCAAACCATACAAAATGGACAGAAAAATCTCTTCATTCACAATTAAAAGTAGATGTATTTAAATAGTCTTCATTAATGAAAAAATAAAAATAGTTTACAGCTAAATAGTACTTCAAAAATAAAATTTCCAAGCCTTATTGTACTTATTGTAGCCGAGAGCTAACAGCTCTGAGGACACAAACCTAAACTTAGTCATAGTTATAATTTTTTAAATTTATAAACTCAGCAATTTGTGAATTTGATAAAAACAAAAATTTTTAAGAAATCCACAGAAAATGTATCAAACTTACCATTGTCTTCCCTGTCCAATCATATTCGCCATCATTCATGAACCCTTTGCGATCAAATAGATCTTGGAATAGTTTTCTGAGGTAATTATAGTCTGGAGCTTCAAAGAAATCTAGTCGCCTTACACAGTGAAGATACTGGGCCATTTCCTCTGAAATATTTAAACAATCGCCTATTGGAAAAACATTAAAAAAATGTTAACATAGTAAAAGAAAAATGAACATGGCCCTTAAGCAGTAGTCCTTCCGTGGCCGGGGCTCCTCCGAGTACGCTGAACGCATCACAGAGGCGATTCTCTCGGGCACGGAGGCGTACATTCCATATTCTATTCCTACTAGCAAAAACACCTTGGTTTAACTTGTTCTAATACTACCCGCAACAGAGAGGCGGCTTTCAGAAGGTACCGTCGCCATCCAACTCCCATCAAGCTTATATTTCTGCCAAGAATCGTGCAAAATCTGTTCTTCGACTCGACAAAAATTCCTTCATCAGATAAAAATTTGAAACTATCTAATTCTAATTCTTCTCGTTCTTTCTAGCACCTAACCAAGAACCTCTCCAACAACTTTACTACTTTTTTCCCCTCCTCTTTTCCATTCCGATGGCTCAGTTGCCGTCTCCTCTACTCATAACGCTGAACTCTTCACTCAAACTTTCGCCTCCAACTCGACCCTTGACGATTCAGATGCTGTTCCTCCATCTCCTCCTGACTTAATTATGTCAGAAATTAGAATCTCCTCCAAAGATGCTTTTTCTGCCTTACCTGGGTTCAACTCTAGGAATGTGTATGGTCCTGATGGGATCCTCCCTGTTGTTCTCAAGAACTGTGCTTCTGCTCGAACTCTTTCGTCTTCCTTCTTCCTCTGGTACATTTCCTCCCTGCTGGAAGTCCGCTTTCACCCAAAGAAGGGTGACAGCTCTCGACCCTCCAACTATCATCCAATTGCTTTGATTTCTTGTCTTTCTCAAGTTTTTGAACCTATCCATAATAGGAAGATTCTTAAACGCGCCTCTTCTCACAATCTTCTGTAAGATCGTCAGGATGGATTCTTCAAGGAACGCTCTATTCGCGATCTTCTTGCATATCCCTCTGACCCTTGGTCACCTTCCTTTCGAGATGATTTCGGTGAAACTTTTGCTATTGCGGTAGACATATCAAAAGCTCTTGATAGAGTCTGGCACAAATCCTTTATTTCGAAAATGCTCTCAGTCGGTTTCTATCCTTCTATCTGTGCCTTCATCTCGTAGCAGTTGTCGATGGCCACTGTTCTTCTAAAGCTATTAATAGTGGTGTTCCTCAGGGCTCTGCCCTGTCAATCACTTTTCCTTTTATTTATCAATGATCTATTAAATCGCACTTCCTGGCCTATCCACTCCTATGCCAATGATTCCACCCTTCAAAGGGTGATCTTCCATAGGACGGCTATGGGGCACCTGACCTCTGATCTTTCTAGTCTCTGACTAGAGCAGAGAATATTTTGTGGCTTTCAATGCCTAAAAAAAATCCATCTGTCTACTCATCACAATCTTCCATACAACTATCCCCTTACCTTCAATAACACACGACTCAATCCTTTCTCTTCTCTTAACACTCCTGGCGTTTCCTTTTTTCGTGATCTTCCCTGGAAAGATAACATATACTCTTTGAAAAACAGTTTCTAAAAGGTTAGGTGGGCTCTACTGGCTCCGTAGTTTCTTCACACCCACTCAGTTGCTGTCTCTGTATGGCGTATGTTTCTCATGCGTGGGGTGGCTCAACCCACACAGCTCTACTTGACTGGTTGGAATCAAAGGCTTTTCGTCTCATCAGTTCCCCGCCTCTTACTCACTGTCTTCAATCTCTCTCTCTCTCTCTTCGCCACGATGTTGCCTCTCTCTCTCTTTACTATTATAACGGACACTGCTCTTCTGAAACACACTAACTGCATGCCTCCTCCTTTAAGGAGAGCACGCAGTACCAGACTTTCGACACAGTCTCATTCCTTTTCTATCCAACTCTCTAACAGAAGGGTTAATCGTTATTTTCAATCTTTCGTCTACTCAACTGGTCAACTCTGGAACAATCTCCCTCAATCTATTTTTTCTCCTATGACCGCCATTCTTTCAGTGTGTCTAGGCATCTCATAAACCTTGGACCTTGATTTTAGCTTTCTTCTTCCTCTAGGAGGGGGACGGGGCATTTTTTGCGGGCATTCGCCCTTGGCCCCTCCTTCCTGAATAAAATATATGTACCGTAAGATGGGGTAACTGGGCCCTACTAAGTTTAAGGTAAATTTCGTTATATAACAGTATGAATTTTTTCCATAAATTGTAGGTATCTACTTATGTATAGGTACCTAAAATGTATGGAAAAAATAATAATTTATCCTAAGCTTAGTAGGGCCCAGTTACCCCTGCAGGTGCCCAGTTACCCCATCTTACGGTATGTATTAAAGGAAAATGTAAAGACATTAGAATTTTCTTTAACTCCTATAGAGATTTTGTGATAGAAATGTTTAACCTCGTTCGCAACAGTTAAGGTTACGATGTGGGATCCGAACCACTGGTTTGTGCATCTTGACACGGAGGATGGTCAACCATCCAGCTACTACCTGGACTCAATGTTGCTTAACTTCGCTGATGGACGAAAAGCGTAGTTACGACACTTGCTATAATACAGCCCATAAAATGAGATGGTTTAAGAAATTCAAGTACTTGATGAGATATCTAAGATACTGTAATTTGATTCTAGTTCATAGTATCCTACGAGGCGCTCCGTGCGACAGTGACGAGAATAATCTACAACGTGTGTAAAGTTTTGTTTTCTGTATAAATTCTTGCATCTACACAAGTTTAGGCAGTCATGATTAGGTTTATCTTCTTGGATGTGTGGTTTGGTTTCATGTAATTGTGCTGCTCTCATCCATTTAAAATTTTAAAAAGAATGCAGCACAACCAGAGAGGTGTGTGTGTGTGTGTGTGTGTGTGTGTGTGTGTGTGTGTGTGTGTGTGTTTTCATCAAGCATGTGAATGAGTTTTGGCTAAAACATTTATTAGTAGTATAATTGTAATAAACCTCTTTCTGGTACCAATGAGAAAAGAAATGGTGAAAAACAAATGAATATGGCATTTGTAAATTAGAAGTACCCCACAATTAAGAATTAAGGGAAGGAATTTTTCTCACAAAGAAAGTATCATAGTTACCTGGATAGTTCTCACATAATACTTCAATAGGAGTGGCCCTCTTGGTATCTCCAATCTTCTGGTAGCGGTCCTTCAAAGTCTCTGCCTTGAGTCCCTGCCAGGGGAGGGACCCCCTCAGGAAGTACATGAACATGTGACCCAATGCTTCCAAATCATCCCTTCGGGACTGCTCTTTTCCCATATGGGTATTAATAGACATGTATCGAGCAGTCCCAGTAAGGGACTTATGCTCCCTATAAGGGATATGTTTGTTTGTAGTGGGATCTATATATTCCTTTGCTAATCCAAAATCTAACAAAGATCAAGGGAAAAGCAATCAGTTAAGCCGTTTTCTATAAATGGAATTTAATAAGTATTGTATGTAAAGAGAAGATGGGTGAGATCACTGACTATTAAACAAATTTTCCACTCACATCCATACAAAAAATAAATCAATGATTTAAATCAAATGATTTAAAAACAAATAAATCAGATTTAAATCAGTATATGAATAAAAAAAAAGATGAAGCGCGAAAATTACTAATTAATCACTACAGTATACTGTAGGTAATACATAAAGAATGGTAATGAACTTTGCTGTTTATTTTTCAATAAAACAAGTTTTTTAAATTTACTTATGGCTCTAATGATTAGTGACAAATTAAGATATCTGCGTTAACCTTTTTTTTCAAACATTAATTAAAATCATAATAGCCACTGCCCTAAAGTGAATAAACATTTGTAGAACAAATTTATTTCTATAAAGCATCAATAATAAATTTAAATTTTTATTCCACCAATTTGATATAAAACAAATATTTCATTTCTAGAAAACATTTAAGGCCATCTGGTCATAACAGTTTAATTTGCTGACCCAAAGCAAAGAATTATAGAGCTAAAAAATATATACACAGTATTTCTAAATTACAAATGAAAAGTACAGTATAGCTTTTGAGCCCTAATGCTGATTAAAAGTTTTGAAAAAGAATGCTAATTTTTCAGCTTTTGCAGCTCAAATTAAATAAATTTATTTTATACAGTGTAGTGTAGCTTATTAACCCTTTAAGAACGAGCCTGCAGCATATGCAGTCACTCTTGTTACCAGAACGTATAGGTTTTATTGTTATTCAAAACTAAATATTTTAGTAACTAATCACTGAAATGATACACATTTTGGGTTCCTTTCCCGACAACTAAATGACATCTATATGTAAACATGTAAAAACATTTATAGAAATGAGGCATTGTAGTACAATTTATATTATTATTTCTGGTGGACCTTAAGGTACCATCCGTCATTAAAGGGTTAAATGTATAGCAAAAACTTTTTTTTTTACCCCCCAAGATATTGCCATTTTTAAATCCTAATTAGAAACTGGATCTATATTATAAAAATAAGAAAAGAAAAATGAAGATGTATAACATCTTTATCATTCCATATACAGTATATAAATTATCATCATAATATAGTAAGAATCCTCTTTTAATCATTAGCCTAAACCGAGTGTTACCCTTGGTTTCCTTGAACTCACACGGTGCTCATTGTAACAGCTATTGCACTCTAGGCCTAGAATAAATCTTAGATATATTCACAAACTGGCACCTTCCACATATTGCAAAGGTGCAATTTCTTACCCAACCTTGAAGATGACTTAGCCGTTTAAATAGCTAATACAATAGTTTGCTTCAATTACAGTAAAACCCGTTTATTCCGGACTAATTGGGAGGAAATCCAGTCCATATTAAGCAAATTTCCGGATAAAACAAAGTCTGGACTCAGTCTGGATTATAAGAGCAGAGTCTGGCTCACCCACGTGTCACACACCCACCCGTCCCTCCCTAAGACCATTGCCCAAGCTGTGGGCGTGTGTGTTCGTGTATTTGTGCTGCATAGTTGCTGTTTTGATACATTCTCCACTGTCAATAGTATAAATTTCCAATGTTTGAAAGGACTATCGAGAATTAAAACTTTTTGTCATGTTTTTTGTGCAGTAAAACCATCACAATAACTTAATTCTTGATAAAGTCATATTACAGGCAATTGTGACAAGCCTATAAGTTTATTAAAATGTATTCTGTTTGCATAAAGAGCATGAACTTGTAGACCAGTGAGGGGGAGTCTTCAATGACTTTTATGAAGGTCTGAGAATGATGAGGATGGAGCTGAGCAAGAGCCAGAGTAAACAACAGCAAAAGAAGATCACCAGTTACTTCCAGTCAGTCAAGAGGCAGAGTGTCCGCTCTGATAGTGAGTCATCTGTGTCTCGACCTTCATGCAGCTTTCAAAGAGCCTCTACACCTTATGGCTCAGACACCTCATCTTATGACCCTACCCAGCTGTCACCCCTGAGCCTCCATTAGTGTTGATGGTGGGGGATGAAAGTGACAGTGATTAACTGTTAACAGTGCAGTGTATATAGTGTACAGTCTACATTAAGTGTTAAGTGTACTAGGGTGTTCCACTTTTATTAAGTTGTGAATTTCACTACACTTTGCTCTTCCCTGTACAAATTATGATCTGTAAAGCATATGTATCAAATCTGAAGCAAATTGAACACCATTTAGGGGTTGCACACTTATGTCACCTCTAATACCTTAGCCCTTTGTAACCAAATTTCAAAAACGTCCCAACTTCCAACATATTGTAATGTTTTCTTTTCTTTCACAGGTTGAAAATGGAAAGAAAGATGATCTGGCTGATTGAAAAGACCCCAGTCGAAGAGCTCTTAGGAGCAAGATTGCCATCCTGGGAGCAAGTTCTCCTCTGCTTTATGTACCATCACCTGGAGCTGAAGGAAACAATCCCCCTTGCCATCAAGTCTACAAGTATCAAGCTTCAAGAAGTTTGGAAGAAGGCGAATATCCCCATGAAGACAGGAGAACATTAGAGCTGCTATACTAAAGCTGTACAAAGAGTACTAAAACTTGAAGGAGAAGGCGGCGAGAGAGACAGACAAAGCCATTATGAAGCGTCAGGTGTGGAAGGGAGACCTTGCTGACCTTTTTGACATCGCTTGTCAAGGTGTGATGAGCATGAGCTCAGTTCCGGAGGAGGACAGAATCAGTTCTTCAATGGCTGGGGTGGATAGGAAACACACCACGGCTGTCAAATGGAAAGAAGCAGCAGCTAAGAAACTTGAACTTTGAAAACGAAAGTATGCTGAAGAAGCTGAAAAGATTTCAGAGAAAATGAAGCTGGATAGCACATCCTCTAGCTCAATGGCGACAACAGATGATGAAGATTTTGCTGCTCCATTGGCCTCTAAGTCACCTTGTCATTCCAAGAACACACTTGATCCAACACTCGTGGCTACTTGGGATAGAGAACAACTCTATTTGACAAGCAAGCACTTCCTTCATTGCAACTGCTAAAAGTCTCGGGCAAGATGTATCGCAGATTATTATTTTGCCATCAACTCTTCATCGAGCACATGACAAGTATCGAGAGAAAATGGCCAAACATTTGGCAAACAACTTGAGTCAATCTTCAAAGATCCACCTCTCTTAGTTCTGCACTGGGACAGCAAGCTACTACCCCAAGCTGCTGACGGAAGCTCTAGAAGCTTGGAAGACAGAGTAGCTGTTATGGTAACAGGGAAGGAGTTTGAGCATCTTTTTGGAGTGCCTGTTGCCCAGGATGGTACTGGTGAACAAATGGCTCAAGCCATCATCCAGGAGCTGCAATGATTTGGAATTCAGGACCGCATCATTGGCCTCTCGTTTGACACTACAGCATCCAATACTGGACTTCTGCAAGGGGCATGTATGAGGATTGAACAATTCCTTGGTCAGTTGCTCTTGTGGTTGCCTTGCCATCACCACATTTATGAGCTCATTTTGAAGGAGGTCTTTCATAAGTCCCTGGGGCCAACAAGTGGTCCTGAAATCCTGTTGTTTCAATGATTTCAGCAGTGTTGGGACTTTATTAACAAAAATTGTTTCAAAACCAAGATCGATGAAGAAGAGCCAGCCACTAGGTGCTTGGAAGGTGAACGAATCAGGATGGTGAGTTATCTTCGTGGAGTCATTGAAACTTCATGTCACCTGAGAGAAGATTATGAGGAACTCCTCAAGCTGTTGCTCTTTTTCTTTGGAGGCTGGGGTGGAGCTGAGTTCTCCTTCAGGACTCCAGGAGCCCATCATCAAGCCAGGTGGATGGCGAAAGCTATCTATGTGCTGAAAATGGTTTTGTTCTGGGAGCAACTGGAACTCACCAACTGAGAGATGAAGGGATTGCACGACATGGCCCTTTTTACATGTTTCATTTATGTCCGGTTTTGGCACAAGGCAGTGGTCAGTAGGTGGGCCCCGAAAAATGACCTAGACATGATTCAACTGTTGATTTCATATCCAAACAAGGACCTGGGACAGGCTGCCTTGAGAGTTGCCAAAAGGCATCTATGGTATCTCTCAGTGACTCCAGTTGGCTTGGCTTTCCTTGATGAATGGATATCACCAAATGAGAAAGAAAAGATGTTCCAGGCCTTGAACAAACCTGTGTCGAGGAAGGAACTCAAACGACTTGAGTGGAAAAACCTGACTTTTGAAGGCAAGGATCTGAGCAACTTCATCACTCAAAGGACGAAGACATTCTTCAACAACTTCGGCGTCAGGGATGTTGACAATGTAGAGTAGTACACCAAAAATGATGGCTTGACAGAGTCAGTCAACGTGCTGAAAGTCATAAATGACACAGCTGAGAGGGGAATTGAATTAATCAAGCAATTCAATGAATCAGTGAAGGACGAGAAGCAAAAACAATTCTTGTTGTGGATTGTTGATCATCATCGAAAGGTGCAGCCGAAAAGAACCAAGGCAGGAACGTCTTTGTACTTATTCAAAAATTGATTCAGATTTTCTGATTTTAATACTAGAGTTTTTTATTTTCCGTGGTTCCAAGGGAGAATTCTTTTGTAACATTGAAGAAAATTGTTTATTATAAAAGGTTCAAGTGTGTGCAATCCCTAAATATCACTTAATCATTTTCAAAATTGGTGCACATCTTTCTTACATGAAAAGAAATAAAAGCACAAGCAAAGTAGAGAAAAATATTGACCTTTGATATTTTCCTCTGTACGAGTGAAACACCCTAAAGTGTACTGTAACTAGTAAATTAATGTGCAACCCAGTAAGAGCTCCATCCTCCACCTCTACCACCACCACCATAATCAAAAGCATCAACTTTGTAGTAAGTACTGAATGTCAATTATGTGGATGAATAATATATATTATACTGCAGGTTTGTGATTCAAAAGTGTTTTAAGTTTGCCAACATGTGGGTGATCCAGACTGCATCCGGACTATTTTTGGTTAATCCAAACTCAGTCCTGATTAACCAGAAATAGTCCAGTGGGGTCAGCCAGTCCGGATTAAGCAGATTTCCAAATAAAAATAGTCGATTAAATGGGTTTTATTGTACTTCATGTTATTAGTGCTACATGGACTTATAGGAATGAAAAAATCTGATTTTTTTTTTTATTTAAAAAGAAAAAAACCAACCCTGCTTTAATTACATGGGAAAAACACAGGAAATGAGAATGTTATATTAACAACAAAACACACATTTTTGTTTTTTAAACAATTTGCACAGTAGTAACCTGTCAAAAAAGCAGAAACTAAAAGTAAATGAAATATTTATTACATTCTACTTAGGAAAAGCTCTCAACAATAAAAAACCTAACCATTCCCATCTACATTCGCTCAGTTCACAAAGAGCATAGAATAAAATACATACTCATAAATGAGATGATGAAATTTCATAAATGAATTGGATGATGGTGATAATCCTAATTATAATATATATAAGTAAAACAATTAAAATCCCCAAGTGGTTAAAATAAAACACTAAAAACCACAAACCTTTTCAAGTCTTCCTTCTTTGAGCACTGAGCAGAAACCAAAAGCGAGTCAAAATTAAAAGGAGTATTTCATAAAAGTAGGGGGGGGGGGAAGGTTATTATTTTGAATTTTTTGGAATTCCTAAGTGAGGACCCCCTCAAAATATGGACCACCAATAGTTAAACTCGGGTCAAAAATGATTTTTTATTTTTTACCTCTCTGACCCCCATGTACATACCACATGAAAGTATACATATGTGTATTATTGTATTTTTCTGCTATATAATCCATATTTATTGCCAGATTTGCTTTGTAATATGTCCTTTATAGGGTTTATGGGGTTTGGAGAACACAAATCTCTAGTACTCAGAATTTTGAAAATCTAATATGACAGCCAAAAATCTCATTTTTCATCAAATTGTCATGGATGACAGCATCCCTAATGTTATGATATATACTTAAAGAATGTATTAACACAGACACGATCACCTTTCATACCACACTGTCCAGTTGTCAGCCTGATTAGCATCAGCACATAAGTGACACCTAGTGGACCAACATCCAAACACCACATCTAATACTGGTTTCAGGGACCAAAAATACTATTATGCTTCACTGTGCTTTCATTACATTGTTGTATGTGCCTTTATTTATTCCCTAAGACTCCCATTTCATGCCGCAAGGTTTTCCAGTCTGATGCAATTTTTTTTTTTTTCTATTTTCAGACTTCACGCCTGAGTGAAGAATGAGCTATGCTCGGAAGCCAAGTACACACTCATCCACCCAGAAGACCTTGGGTTCAACAACCTACATAGAAACTGCTGACTTTTCAAATGGCTTGCTTCCAACAAAGGACATTTTGGAAAACATATACTTACTTCAACTGGATTGAGCCAGTAAAACTGAGAGGTCAAAGGAAATTGCAGCCAGAATTCTTGCGGACATCCTTCAAGAACACTGGATTTTTTGTAATATATATACAGTGACCACTAAATGCATCAAATTGAAAATTTTGGAACTGTATGAAAGATTCATCAAATTAGTTCAGACCAGAAAAAACTGCCGAAATGACAACTATTATAAAAAAGTTGAAGATTTCAACAAAAAAGCAAAAGAACTTTTTGATATCTTCTGCACAGATGATGAAGTAAGGAAATGCTTAGAAAATCTTTATGGTGTGAAAATGACTCTAGAAGAATGGGACTTTCTGGAAGACCAAAGACATGATAGAAAAATGTTTTGCGAGTTTTTTGTTGACAGAAAATGGAATAAGACCATGGAACACAGGCAGAGAGATCTGCAGAGTTTGGAGCAAATGAGAGAGGAAGCAGAGATGGAAAGAGTGAGGAATAAAGAAATGGCTTCAGTTGAAGGCTTCAGTGAACTATCTGAGGATGATCCAAATCATAGTGACTTCCAAATTAGCACATCAGAATCAGATGAGCCTTCCACGTCTACGGGTCGGAAGCATTGTAAACTGTCCCCTAGACAAAAAAAAATTGAAAAGGATGAGTTGCCGCCAAAGTACCAGCACATAAGAGAAAGTGTCAGAAAAGTAAGGCCCGAGGTTTACGAAGCAATGGACCAGTTCAAAAGTTCTCATCACATGTCAGATAGTGAAGCTGCAGGAGCCGTAGTGATTGTTGGCAATAAACTATTTGGTCAGAAATGGAAATTTCATGATGAATCACCAGACTTAGTAGACCTAGACACTCTACCACAGTCTAGCAATATTCGACAAACCAGAAAGAGCATTGAAGCGCTAGCATTGCACGAAATTGCGAAAGAGATCATGCAATCAGATCAAAAATTGGTAGTTACCTATTCTATTGATGGTTCAAAAAAACGGAGCTGGTTCTTTCTCAGTGCAGGGAATGACAGTAAATGGAAAATACAGACCTCTCCTGACATTTCCAATTGCTACAAAAAGTAGAGAGAACTTGGCAGATTTGAAAGTTGCCATGTTGAACATACTGGAAGCAGCGAGTGGAGTTAGTTCAAAGGAACTGTTTGAAAAGATAGACTTTGTGATCACTGATCAGACATCCCATATCTCTGTCAAACAAATGGTGGCCAAAAAGCTAGAATCAAAACATGCCCCGGATCATTTGTTTTGCAATGTCCACCCAACTCTCATGTTCAATCGAGTGATCACTAAACAATAGACTGAAATAGAAAATGCCATTGGGTGAGAAAAAATATATTCCAGCTTTCTCATCAATGCCACAACCTCATCCTTGAGTGTGACCAAACAAGCGCTGGACTGTATAACCAGATTGATAAATCATCACTTTGACCACAAACCGTGGAACAAAGCCAATGATTTTGACACTCAAATCATGCCAAAGTGAAACAAATCTGTCAGTCTAAAAGATGAACGTTTCAACAGATTGACATTGACATGTGCCATAACCTTATATCACATTGATGATGTGGGAACATTTCTCAGAAAATTTGAGCATGTGACGAACCAATTGGCTTGCATCATATGATGCTTCCTGGATCTGGACTTCTTGAGAGTTGTGTACGGTGCTCCAATAAACCTTAGCCCCCCCGCCCATGGCCTAAACCATTAGAGGTACAGTAAAACTAAACATATCTTACAAAAGAAAATTTAATCCTACATTTAATGAGAAACAATTAAAATGATGTTCCCACCATTGGCTTCCAAGACAGCCTGAATTCGCTTTGGGTAGCTTGCCAAAAGTGACGTGAATAGATCTTGATCATTACGCAAATTTGCTAAAACAGTTTCAATGTGTGGCATCATTGTATCCTTCGAAAATCGATTTGCTGCAGGTTCTTGAAACAAGAGACATTCAACCTTGTCCTTTATAACTGATCCAATGTGTTCACAGACATTCAGGTCAGGAGAATTTCCTGGCCATTCTTCATTTCCAAAGAAATCGATATCATGGTTCCACAACAACTGTTGAGTGGCTAATGCCTTAAAGCAGGGGGCCTTATCGTGCAGAAGTGTGACTTGATCGACATCCATAACATTGTTCGGGTTTCTTAGAAAAGGAATGACATGCTGGGATAGAATAATATCACGAAAATACTGTCCATCTCAACTCTGACCATTTGGCTTCAGCACCAACATGAGATTCTTTGCAGTGAACAAAACACACACACCAACACAGTCTGGACTTTTTAATAATTCGCGATAATGTTCATTGTCATCGATTTCATCTGGTGTTGTGGCCAACACTCGATCATTTTGGTAGTTAGGCTGACGTGTTACATAAACAAAAAATTCATAGGAGACAGCTAAATGCATGAAATCATCCACATCCCAATCTTCAAGATAATGGGCAAACCACATTCTGTCATCGATGTTAAGTTGAGTTTTTCTTGGCTTTGGAAGTTCATGCCAAGGCTTTAAACCTTGCCTATGACAGTACAGTCGAATGATCTCACCACTAACGATCTTTCCTCTCAACACTTCGATCTCTCTAGAAAGTTTAGCACAGCTGTTTTTCCGCTTATGCGTACCACTTTCAATGATGTCCTTTGTTTCCTGAGAGAGTGGCAAATTTGGTTGTATCCATTTCACATTCATCCAAAGTTTTATTCCAATTTCTTTTGACAAAGTCCTCACTTCTTCACAACTTTTTGGCAACCCATGAATGTGTTATAAAGGTGGCTCCAACATCACGAGCTTCCCGAAATGTTATTGCTCGTATGCGATCTATCACACGTTGCCTCTCTGAATCACCAATTAATTGAGAAGCCATTATATTATCACTTTATCAGCTAGAGTAATTTTATAATCACTAAAAACTATTTTGATATAAGTAAACATGTAAGCTGCAAGTGGGGGGGGCTAAGGTTTTTTGGAACCCCTTACACAGCTGGAACTCTCATTGGATTTCATTTAGTAGAGCTGTTCCTTTCACTGATGATATTGACCAGTACAAATTATTCAAAGTTAATTTCAGCATTCCAACAGTTATACTAAGACCTCGTTTCTACTGATCCAGCTAAACTGTTGGAAGTGGATAATTCAGCATTTGAGTTTGTATCTATTGAAAGATTCCAACAAACATGATATGACTGATATTTGCAATGCTATCAAAGCTACAGCTCTCCAAATGAGTACTGAAGTCACAAAGGTTTTGGGTATGATATTGCCAAAGCTTGCTGAAGGATTTCAGAAACAAAAGGGAGATATCTTTGGATTCAGATAATTTGACAAATCAGCAGAACATGCTCTCTCAAAAATGGACTGTGAAAAACTGGACAAGGCACCAATTCACAACTTGGACTCTGAGCGCAGTGTAGGGTTCATCAACTATGAACTCAACAGAAGAGGCACCAAGCAACTTGCATGCATGTCATGTCGGCAGCGCAGGTCAAAGCTAAATGTCTTGCGTTGATTCAAAAACAACCAACAGGGTCTTTCAAAGACTATAAGAAAAATGGAACTGTAAAAATTCCGGAAATAATGAGAGTGGAGCATACGACAAGAACAATTACAGAAGCAAGGATTACAGACTAAAGAGATTGCGAATGTCGCTGTAGACTGCAGGAGAAATAGAGACCTGGAAGAATTAAAAAGACTAGGAGGGCCATTCACAGCTAATGAGCAAGTGGATAATTATCTCAAAGAATCAAATGTGGATGATTCACAGAAGCTGAACCGTCTTTATTTCGAAGTCAGATATGCAAGAGATACCGCTCTTTCTGTGCCAAAGACTAGTGATATAGTTTGTCTAATGAAGGACTACAGAAAATTGTCCCCCTCAACATATGCCACTAATTTGAAGCTTTATCTCAGCAATGTCAGCTGTAAAGCTCAGGTCACAATCAGTGAGTTTAACCATGCAGTAGACATTACTGAAATGAACAATATGCATGTATGATAATATACTATGATCTTTATACAAATATAGAGTGTGTGAAAATCATCTTGAAATTGGTCTTTGTGCACTTAGCACTCTCCTTATTGTCCTTGGTGGTCTCAGATGGGTTGAAAGTTCATGATTTAACTATTAGTTCTCACAAATACCTTGTCAACTGCATAATTCTGTTTAATGTTGTTGCAAACCCCCAATTAAATATAGTAAATTGGATGTTTGTAGTATTTCCATCCACATTTCACTTTCAAATGCCCAAAAATTTGTGATTTTGACCGCCACCTTGGATTTCCACCATAATGATTTTTCAAAGTTCCATTACGAATGCGTATTCGTGTTCTGCGACCCTGAAAACCCTATAAAGGACATATTACAAAGCATATCTGGCAGTAAATATTGATTATATAGCAGAAAAACAGAAAATACACATATGTATGCCTTCAGGGGGGTGTACAGGGGGGTAAGAGGATTTGGAAAAAAATTTAAATATAAAATCTTGCTTAGAAATAGTGTCTCCAAATTTTATGCTTGTCCTGAGCAAAATTTAGGATTAACACCCCCACCCCCACTAATAAAAGTCACCGTGTCTCGGGTAACTCAACCTCAGGCAACCTGCTTGACAGGTTGAATAAGTTTTTGCCCTCCATTAAATTTACCATCAAAATGGATCATAATTCAACTATCTCATTTTTAGATGTCCAAATAATTAGAACTGTGAATAATAAGCCTCAGCTTTTAAAGTTTTTAGAAAAGAAACCCATTCCAATATGTATGTTCACTGGTTTCATCCCATAGTTTTTCTACTAAAAGAGGTGTTGTCATGGGTGTGTTCCTGAGAATCATTAGGATTTGTAGCCCTCCTTATTTGGACTCTGAATTTTGTTATATCAAGGATTCTTTTAAAAAAATTGGGATATCCTCCTACTTTTATTGACAAGGCCCTTAGATTTTCCAAGTAGTTCTATAACAATACAATTACAGTGGGCCCTCATTGTTTGTGAGGCTCTCTGTTCATGATTTTGCAAATTCATAATGACCTATTTTACTACCATGTTTCGGTAAATTTGCGACTGACTCTGCAAATTCGTGATTTTGTCACATGGTGTCTGCAACACTGCACACGCAGGTCGATGCAGCCTCAGTCGTGGTGTGTCTTTCGCTGAGTGAGGTTGTGTCATTTTGTGCTCTTCAATGCCAGTGTACTATATTTAGTGTTAATTGTTTATAAAATATTATTGCTTTACATAATTGTTTATGTAATAATATTGCTTTATATTACATACAGTAAAAAGTTTTATTTACATAAAATATCATTGTTTATTTAATACTACAGTAACATTATTGGTTTTTATTAGTGTTTGATGCAAATCATTGTTTAATAATACATATTAATAAAACCTTTTTGGCATTTTAAGGATATTTTACACTGCCATCTTGAGTTTTGGAACCAATTAGCCATTTTTACATTAAAAATGGACCTCATTCACAATTTCATAATTTGTGATGATTTTCTCAGTCCCAATTAATCACGAACAATGAGGGCCCACTGTGCAGAAAAGAACTTCCGTGACATTGGTAATCCCATTCAATGTACAGTAACTTTGCAACTTGGCTCCTCCCCAACTTACTCTCATTACATGGATTCCATGTTCAATTTGTGGTCTTTTACAAAAAAAAAAAAATTAATTATCTAATTGTCCCTCCAATTCTGGAGGATATCAAATTCCCTGTAAGACCTGCCTGAAGAGTTACTGTATGTCAGCAAAACTAATTTTAAAAGATATCTTTACCAGCATAAATATAGTTCCAATATGGCCAATGAAAATTCAATCTTACATAGGCATTGATTAGTCAGAGATCATAATACTGATATTAATAACAGTCATTTACTTTTAAATATCAATAATAATGACAAACATAAGCTCACCAAATCTTTTATTATAAAATATACTGATAATTTTAATATATAACATGGAACCTTCCAACTTAATTTTATGACCAACTTTTCACAGTCAAAATCTTCTCTCTTTTGGAATTGCTTATGTCTACTTGAGTTGCCTCAGGCATGATAATTTTTATTAAATAGCTACTCCTTTTAATTTCTCCCCACCATTCCTCAAATGATAAGCTTCCCAGTTTTTGGAGTTTTATTCTTTTAATCATAGGGGATTTTAATTGTTTTACATAGTCATTAAGTTTTTAATGTTATATATATATATATATATATATATATATATATATATATATATATATATATATATATATATATATATATATATATATATTATATATATATATATACACAGTAGAGAGAATCCTAATAACATCCACACTAGGTTAGCCCAAAAAGAAGTAGAAAAGTTAGAAATAGCAATTAAAAAACCAAAAGCTTATACCATGCTTACACTTATAGATGTGTAAAACTTTCATACAAGAACAGTAGTAATAATAAAGTATGCAACAGACAAGGCTCTCTCCCTCCTCCACCAATCACTGCTGAGAGAAAATAGTGTTGAAAGAAGATTTATATGAAAGTAGGGAAAAGTATAATGAAAAGAATAGCTTCAGTTTATTCACATAATATGTACACTTATCTCATGTACTCAGTTACGCATTAGAAGAGAGTGGAAAATAAAGGATAGCATGACTACTAAACTAAACAAATCTAATCTATGCCAGGCATTTTTGTAAAGGATTTTTATTCATTTATTATGTAGAAGTAGTAATCATTTTGTTGTTGCACCACCATAGCCTGTCAAAGCTACTGCACCAAAGATTTATCATATATTGCACCCAATTACCCAGATAATACTACGCATTTCCATAAAACAGTTGCTTCATTTTCATTAGCAAAACTTATTTTTATTGTAAAATTTGATGTTCCACTGTAATTAAGTATGGTAGCTTCCCTAGATACAAGTACACTCGAACCCCATGAATTTGACAATTACAGGGCTCTACCCTTGTTGAATAATCTGGAAGGTACAAATTAACCAATTAGTTGGATATTTCAAACGTTTGTATGAAGTATCAAAGTATTTGATTACAAAATTTGTCAGATATTTTAACGTTTTATATGAATGTGTAATGTATTTCTTAAATTTACTGTCCAGTAACTAAACTGTACTGTATAAATTAATTGCAAAGTTTTTTAACTATTTCTTTATAATATTAATAGCAATATTGTACAGTTTTACAGTCAAGGCCGCTTGTAAGAATCATGTTTGTACCAGAATAAATTGATTCTTACATCCATTTCAGTATCATTGGCACATTATTATTTCATATTAATAAAATACTGTACTAAAACATATTTTTTATTTATCAACTTTTTATTTAAATGCTTTATATATACACAAAATTATAAAAACTTTTTATTGTTATTTATTATAAAAAATTAAACTGAACATACTTATTATAACAGCATTAAAATATATTTCACATACAAATAAATTTCTTACTACTAAACAATTACTTAGTCTTCGATAAAAAGTGATTTAGCATTAATTGTTTTCAATTTTTTATGACTATATTTTCAATACATTCTTGGTATTTATAATGCAGCTGGAAAAATGTTGCAGTTTCTGAAGTTTCATCAGAGCATTCAACATACTGTCTTAAAATTGAAAGCGCTCTTCTAACATCAGCCATTTTTGGTTTGACGATTTCTTCTAATCCATCATCCACGTTTCTGTTGGTATCATCCTGCAGCCCTAAACATTGAACTATCAATTCATTGTCTTCAATTAAATCATTTGCACACGTTTGTTCATTTAACTCCACCTCATACAATTTTTTCATCTGCGCATTCATTTGCACTTCAGAAAATACACATTCTACACTATGTTCTGAGACACTTTCATTAACAAGATCCTTTTCAGTAAATTTAGCTTTTGCAAAACAATTTACAATTGTAGAAAATTTTATCTTGTTCCAAGCATTATTTAGATAATGAAGGGCATCTAGCACTGTTATTCCTTTAGCAATATCATTGGCTGAGAGAGTTTCCATCATCATCATACATAGACATGAGTTTATTTAATATCTGGGCCCTATAATGACACTAAGTTTTGAATAATTCCTTGATCAAGAGGTTGGAGAAGAGAAGTCATGTTTGCAGGAAGAAAAATTAGCTTTATATTATCTAAAGTCAAGTGGATGAGCAACACAGTTATCTAGTACTAAAGCAATTTTTCTTTTGTTTGCTGCAAGCTCTTTATTCCACTTAATTAGATACTCTTGGAAAATATCAGCTGTCATCCATGCATTGTTAATGATTCTTACAAGTGAAATTGCCTGATTCTTAATTCTGAATAAATTATTATTATTGTATATATACAATTAGAATCGGGACTGAGAGAAATGATTCTTACATGCGTGGTCGTTACAAGTGGCCTTGACTGTATTACCATAATACTGTACAGTATGTACATTATTAATGTTTAGTTTGGTTATTGGTCTTACAATGTGTTGTAGTAGTGGTAACTACCTTATTCCAAATAGCCACAAATTAATTTCAGATTCCAGGCACAAACACTAAACATCTTGAGTAAGCATTTTTTTTCATATGTTACTGCACATTATTTTGTACATATAAGGAACTGTTAGAGATACATACAGACTCTTCACCTTCAACTTCCATTCGGTCACTATTAGATTATTCGTACATAGGTACAAAAAAGTTTGAAATTCCTGATATTTCAAAGGGTCAAAGAAATGTACAAATTAACCCAAAGTATGAAATAACAGAGTTCGAGTGTATAACCATTTGTAGGTCTTGACTCCCAAGAGATCTCAAGTTTCCCATCATCTGAGAACTACCAGTGCTCTGAAGCCAGACCCAGCCAATACCTCCGACTAATTTCATTGCAACAGGGAATATTACTACTACTATATAAAACTAAAATTTTCTCTAGCTACATTAGATATTTCGTGATTTAATTAAAAAGTACAGTACTAACATTCGTACACTATAAACCCAAGTAGCTTCCCTAAAATCGAAAATGTCTGTTTGGAGGTTTGGGCTCCCGAGAGATCCCATCAAGCTTCCCTTCTCCATCAATGGGTATCATCTGAGAACTCTCAGTGCTCTGATACCAGACCCAATCAGCAGCACCTACTACATTTATGATCAAAAGGAATCGTCATCCTTAACTCCACTCTGACCAAATCCCCTTATAACCACCCCTTTGTAGGATTATTTGGAGGTTTTGACACCCGAGCATTCTCACAATGACAACACCCAATGCACCATAACCTAACCAGACCAGTACCTTCTAATACATTTACATCTTTTAAGGGAAATCACTGCTTCTAACTCAATAATGTATACCAACTACAAATCACATCCCCGATATACCCACCTTTAAAGCAAATTGATGCTACTAAAATACCTATTCAACCTGTTCTTAAACATATTAACTGAAGCACATGCCACAACCCCAACAGGTAAACTATTCTAAATGAAAAACCCCTTCATAAAATTTGTCTCAAATCTTTTACCCCTAATTTTAAAACTTATTTCTCATCATGTTCTTATCATCTTTAGAAATTAAAGAAATTCTCATAATTTACATCATCAAAATGATTTAAAATTTTAAACACCCAAACTAATTTGCCTCTCAAATGGCATTTCAAGCATATACAAATTCAGCTCAGAGTATCTTCATATGGTTTACCACTAAGGTTAGAATAAGCTTTGTTGCGCAGCACTGAACCCTTTCTACCACTTCTATATCCTTCTTCATACATGGTGACCACAAAACTATACAGCATATTATAAATGAGGTTTTTTGATAAGAAGCCTAACACATGTGAAATTTGAAAAAATAATCCTTGTTTAAAAAAAAAAAAAAAAAAAAAAAAAAAAAAAACTTTTAATGAATCCTCAACCCCTACTTGCAGGAAAGTATAAGTTTTTAAAATTTTAAAAAGTAAAAAATATTAGTCTTCCAAATTATTGACTTGCAATATCATCGACAGAAAATAAATAAATCAATAAATCAATAAATAAATAAAATCAATCAAATCTCTCACTATACTGTGTGTGTATATATATATATATATATATAACGTAAACAACGACGCTTGTATAGGAGATATTCCGCGCAAGACGAGAGAGAACGAAACAAATGAAAAAATGAGGTAACCACCTCATTTTTTCATTTGTTTCGTTCTCCTCTCGTCTTGCGCGGAATATCTCCTATACAAGCGTCGTTCTTTACGTTAATTATACTGCGTGTTTGCAGTTAAATGTATATAATGTTACGGCATGCGGGAGGTGCCCCCTTGGGGCATTGGTTTCTGCGAGTATGTAGAAGAATTACGGCATTTGGAAGAGTGAGGCCCATGGTGTAATGGTTATCGCATCTGACCGGCAATCGGAAGATCCCGGGTTCGATTCCCGGGTGGTTACCTCATTTTTTCATTTGTTTCATTCTCTCTCTCTCTCGTCTTGCGCGGAATATCTCCTATACAAGCGTCGTTCTTTACGTTAATTATACTGCGTGTTTGCAGTTAAATGTATATAATGTTACGGCATGCGGGAGGTGCCCCCTTGGGGCATTGGTTTCTGCGAGTATGTAGAAGAATTACGGCATTTGGAAGAGTGAGGCCCATGGTGTAATGGTTATCGCATCTGACCGGCAATCGGAAGATCCCGGGTGGTTACCTCATTTTTTCATTTGTTTCGTTCTCTCTCTCTCGTCTTGCGCGGAATATCTCCTATACAAGCGTCGTTCTTTACGTAAATTATACTGCGTGTTTGCAGTTATATATATATATATATATATATATATATATATATGAATAGAAACGACATAAGTATTAAGGAACGTTTCTGCACACGAGGAGGAGAGATAACGAATAAATGAAAAATGAGGCGAACCGCCCGGGAATCGAACCCAGGGCCTTCCAATTGCCGGTTGGACGCGCTACCATTATGCTACGGACCTCACTCAATCACAAATCGAAATTCTCCCACATAGGGCAGAAACCAATGCCCTGAGAAAGCACCCTCGCAAATCGTGAATATGCGCATATAACTGCAATGACCGCGCAGTATATAAATGAATAGAAACGACATAAGTATTAAGGAACGTTTCTGCACACGAGGGAGAATTTCGATTTGTGATTGAGTGAGGACCGTAGCATAATGGTAGCGCGTCCAACCGGCAATTGGAAGGCCCTGGGTTCGATTCCCGGGCGGTTCGCCTCATTTTTCATTTATTCGTTATCTTCCTCCTCGTGTGCAGAAACGTTCCTTAATACTTATGTCGTTTCTATTCATTTATATACTGCGCGGTCATTGCAGTTATATGCGCATATTCACGATTTGCGAGGGTGCCTTCTCAGGGCATTGGTTTCTGCCCTATGTGGGAGAATTTCGATTTGTGATTGAGTGAGGTCCGTAGCATAATGGTAGCGCGTCCAACCGGCAATTGGAAGGCCCTGGGTTCGATTCCCGGGCGGTTCGCCTCATTTTTCATTTATTCGTTATCTCTCCTCCTCGTGTGCAGAAACGTTCCTTAATACTTATGTCGTTTCTATTCATTTATATACTGCGCGGCCATTGCAGTTATTTGCGCATATTCACGATTTGCGAGGGTGCCTTCTCAGGGCATTGGTTTCTGCCCTATGTGGGAGAATTTCGATTTGTGATTGAGTGAGGACCGTAGCATAATGGTAGCGCGTCCAACCGGCAATTGGAAGGCCCTGGGTTCGATTCCCGGGCGGTTCGCCTCATTTTTCATTTATTCGTTCTCTCTCCTCCTCGAGTGCAGAAACGTTCCTTAATACTTATGTCGTTTCTATTCATTTATATACTGCGCGGTCATTGCAGTTATATGCATATTATATATATATATATATATATATATATATATATATATAATTATGCGGGTTGCTTCTACAGAGCTTCAATTTAATATTTAGTAGAAATCCAATGACAAGGAGAAATGTAAATGCCATGAAAAGTCTTCTTTATTGCGCAACGTTTCGAGCAATACGCTCATCTTCAGGCTGTTTAATAACAATGTGAAATTAAAATCAATATTGAATGAAAAACAAAACAGAAAATTTCTATAACCTATTCGTAAAGACAAATTTTAAAAGACTGAGAAAAGAGGGTTAAATTCTAAGTTATACAGATTTACATATAAAAATTAAGAAGTTATTTTTAAATACATGTAGTAAATGTGAAATTAATACACTGGAAAAATTACCAATAGTACACTGGAACAATGGAGCTATCTACCTTACACAGCAGTATCCGAGGCCGACTAATTTGAGCAGAGCAGAGGCAGAGGAGGAACGGGAAACACGAAGGTGGCGAGGGAGATAGGGGAAGGAGGGATTATAAGGAATTGGGGAAGGAGGAGGGATCATAGCAAATTGAGAGGGACGGACGATGAGTCAACATTCAGACTAGGGGACAATGCTTTAATGAAAAGGGATTCTAAAATTCTTAGTGAGTTGGGACAAGTATTACAACCAAGAATTTTAAAATTGTCTAAAGTGACATCAATTTTGCATTTAATGCTATGTTCACGAATACTGGAGGCTTCTTAGTTTTTAAAATTTTACCTGTTCGGCCACTTATTCCCATATGCGAATAAAATCTAGCCCTGAGAGAGCGAACAGTGCTGCCGATGTAATTCCCAAGGAGACACCTGGGGCAGGTAAATAAATATACAACACCGCTACGCAACGAGTCAGGGGTTCGATCCTTCGCTGAGAAAAAGCTACCTAAAGACGTTTTATTAATAAATATGATGCGGAAATCAGTATGATAAAAAAATTTCCTTAACAATTTTGTAAATTTAAGCTTAAATTCCTTATTCAAGGACCCATTTCAGGTACCAAGAAATATTTTATATCCTTCGGCACTGTAATACATGGAAGTTGAGGGCTATAAACATTATTTAAGAAGGATCTAATTAGTTTGTCTACATATTGAACAGGAAAACTATTATTAGTAAAGTATGATCTTAGATTATTAAATTCATCATTAAGTAAGGTAAAATTAGAGGTCAAATTATATCCTCTGAACAGGAGAGTTTTAATACAAGACATCTTATAGTTGAAATCAGTAAAACTAAAAAAATTCATGCCCAAACCAGTGAAAGTGGGTTTCCTATAAACTGATGTAGTAATAGAATCACCGTTTTTCGAAATTAAAAGATCTAAGAAGGGGAGGGAGCCATTTTGCTCAGTTTCCATTGTATACGTTATATTGGGGTGCAAAGAATTTAGGAAGTTAAAGAATTGTTGCGCTTGTACCGCATTATCAAAGACTGCTATCGAATCATCAACGAAGCGTCGATAGAAAATTGGCTTGAGATGAGTGGGAGATTGTCTAAAAATTACACTTTCTAAATGAGTCATAAAAAAGTCAGCTGCTAACGGTCCGACTGGTGATCCCATCCCTACCCCATCAATTTGTTGGTAAACCTTATTGTTGAAAGTGAAATAGCATTGTTTGAAGACCAATTCTAAAAGTTCCTTCAAATGAGACAATGAAAAACCATGAAAATTATCAACTGAGCTAAAAACCCTATCTAAAATAATGGCAATAGTTTCAGATACAGGTACATTTGTGAAAAGTGACTTTACATCAAAACTGACAAAAAACTTTTTTGAATCGAAGTTTTTACCAGGAGTTCTTTTTGGAATTCAAACGAGTTATTTATAGTGTAACATTTTTCGCAAAGGGGGACAGGAGACGAACAACAAATTTTGCCAATTGAAAGGTGGGTAAGTTATACGAAGCTAAAATAGGACGGAGAGGTGTTCCAGCTTTATGGATTTTAGGCAGACAGTATAATTGAGCAAGATTAGCACCAGATGCGAACAACTGAGAGTAAGTATCATTTTTTATTATCTTTAAGGACTTTAGTCGTGACAGAAATCTATTAACCTGGTCTTCTAACCTTACAATGACTTTATTTACAGGTTCTAGAATTTGTTTGAATTTAGTAAGATCACTTAGGATTTCATTAGGTTAATAGATTTCTGTCACGACTAAAGTCCTTAAAGATAATAAAAAATGATACTTACTCAGTTGTTCGCATCTGGTGCTAATCTTGCTCAATTATACTGTCTGCCTAAAATCCATAAAGCTGGAACACCTCTCCGTCCTATTTTAGCTTCGTATAACTTACCCACCTTTCAATTGGCAAAATTTGTTGTTCGTCTCCTGTCCCCCTTTGCGAAAAATGTTTACACTATAAATAACTCGTTTGAATTCCAAAAAGACTCCTGGTAAAAACTTCGATTCAAAAAAGTTTTTTGTCAGTTTTGATGTAAAGTCACTTTTCACAAATGTACCTGTATCTGAAACTATTGCCATTATTTTAGATAGGGTTTTTAGCTCAGTTGATAATTTTCATGGTTTTTCATTGTCTCATTTGAAGGAACTTTTAGAATTGGTCTTCAAACAATGCTATTTCACTTTCAACAATAAGGTTTACCAACAAATTGATGGGGTAGGGATGGGATCACCAGTCGGACCGTTAGCAGCTGACTTTTTTATGACTCATTTAGAAAGTGTAATTTTTAGACAATCTCCCACTCATCTCAAGCCAATTTTCTATCGACGCTTCGTTGATGATTCGATAGCAGTCTTTGATAATGCGGTACAAGCGCAACAATTCTTTAACTTCCTAAATTCTTTGCACCCCAATATAACGTATACAATGGAAACTGAGCAAAATGGCTCCCTCCCCTTCTTAGATCTTTTAATTTCGAAAAACGGTGATTCTATTACTACATCAGTTTATAGGAAACCCACTTTCACTGGTTTGGGCATGAATTTTTTTAGTTTTACTGATTTCAACTATAAGATGTCTTGTATTAAAACTCTCCTGTTCAGAGGATATAATTTGACCTCTAATTTTACCTTACTTAATGATGAATTTAATAATCTAAGATCATACTTTACTAATAATAGTTTTCCTGTTCAATATGTAGACAAACTAATTAGATCCTTCTTAAATAATGTTTATAGCCCTCAACTTCCATGTATTACAGTGCCGAAGGATATAAAATATTTCTTGGTACCTGAAATGGGTCCTTGAATAAGGAATTTAAGCTTAAATTTACAAAATTGTTAAGGAAATTTTTTTATCATACTGATTTCCGCATCATATTTATTAATAAAACGTCTTTAGGTAGCTTTTTCTCAGCGAAGGATCGAACCCCTGACTCGTTGCGTAGCGGTGTTGTATATTTATTTACCTGCCCCAGGTGTCTCCTTGGGAATTACATCGGCAGCACTGTTCGCTCTCTCAGGGCTAGATTTTATTCGCATATGGGAATAAGTGGCCGAACAGGTAAAATTTTAAAAACTAAGGAAGCCTCCAGTTACGTGAACATAGCATTAAATGCAAAATTGATGTCACTTTAGACAATTTTAAAATTCTTGGTTGTAATACTTGTCCCAACTCACTAAGAATTTTAGAATCCCTTTTCATTAAAGCATTGTCCCTAGTCTGAATGTTGACTCATCGTCCGTCCCTCTCAATTTGCTATGATCCCTCCTCCTTCCCCAATTCCTTATAATCCCTCCTTCCCCTATCTCCCTCGCCACCCTTCGTGTTTCCCGTTCCTTGCCTCTGCCTCTGCCTCTGCTCAAATTAGTCGGCCTCGGATACTGCTGTGTAAGGTAGATAGCTCCATTGTTCCAGTGTACTATTGGTAATTTTTCCAGTGTATTAATTTCACATTTACTACATGTATTTAAAAATAACTTCTTAATTTTTATATGTAAATCTGTAAACTTAGAATTTAACCCTCTTTTCTCAGTCTTTTAAAATTTGTCTTTACGAATAGGTTATAGAAATTTTCTGTTTTGTTTTTCATTCAATATTGATTTTAATTTCACATTGTTATTAAACAGCCTGAAGATGAGCGTATTGCTCGAAACGTTGCGCAATAAAGAAGACTTTTCATGGCATTTACATTTCTCCTTGTCATTGGATTTCTACTAAATATATATATATATATATATTTTTTTTTCTGTCCCATTGTACAATGTACATACATATATATTTTTGTCATCTCGCCTTCTCCCTTCATTCCCTGACGAAGTGTACTTACGAATACACAAAATGCCTTGGAATCATTTTCTTTTTCCTTGTGGGTTTGCTTCAATCATTCATTTCATGTATTTAATTGTGAAACTCATCCCATATATATATATATATATATATATATATATATATATATATATATATTACACATTTAAACTGCAAACACGCAGTATAATTAACGTAAAGAACGACGCTTGTATAGGAGAATATTCCGCGCAAGCTGAGAGAGAGAGAGAGAGAGAGAGAGCGAAACAAATGAAAAAATGAGGTAACCACCCGGGAATCGAACCCAGGATCTTCCGATTGACGGTCAAATATGATGACCATTACACCATGGGCCTCACTCAATCAAATGCCGTAATTCTTCTACATACGCACAGAAACCAATGGCCCAAGGGGGCACCTCCGGCATGCCGTACATTATATACATTTAAACTGCAAACACGCAGTATAATTAACGTAAAGAACGACGCTTGTATAGGAGAATATTCTGCGCAAATTCAAAACGTTTAATTTTCACTCCAAAGCTATAAACTGGGAAGATATTGCATCCAGCATGGATGTGATAGATTGGAAATCCATCTTCGAGGCCAAGACAATGGAAGAGATGCTAATGACCTAAGAGAAGACCCTGGAAATTGTGGAAAGACATGTCCCAAAAATACAAAAATGGGGAAGAGAAGCAGGTTTGAGAAACAAAAGAGGTCATTGTTCCAAAAGAGAAAAAGAGTGACTGCAAAATTAAGTAACTAAAGATAACATCAGAAAAATATTAAATGATAAACTGTGGAGTATCAATTGCGTCATACAGGAACTAACTGAGAAGCAAATGGAAAAAGAAGATGGTGATGCTATAGAGGCGATAAAGGTTAACATAAAGTACTATTATTTTGCAAAAAGGAAGTCAAAAAACCATGTGACTATTGGACCTTTGAAAAATGAAGACAGTGCTTTATCTGACAATCTAACAGAAGTATCAGAAATATTAGGAGTAGTGATGGGACGATACCAAAATTTTTAACGATTCCGATTCCGATACCACTAAAAAGTCTCGATTCTGATACGATTCTCGATTCCGATTCTCAATAATTTTAAATATAATTCTATACTTGTTTTTCTGGAAATTGTCATATTTAACTCTGGTAAGATTAACTATTTACATTATGAGTATGGTAATATAAATTATAATAGATTGGTTTAAAAATAAAAATCAACTGTAAGTTGTAACAATTCATTTTAATCTTCTTGATTACACATCATGGATATACATGTTTTAATGTATAGCTACAATACAATAAAAATAAAATTTGTTATCCTCTTTCATTTAAATTTTAAAATTTACATTGCAAAACTGGTTCAATTAAAAGTTAAGAATCGTTTTAAGAATCGGAAATCATGGTACAATTCTCTCGATTCCGATTCCGATTCCTGAAAAATGCTCGATTATTCCGATTCTCGATTCCGATTCCGATTAATCGTCCCATCACTAATTAAGAGCTCAGTATGAATCATCTTTCAGTATCCCAAACACTGACAAACTAATATGCAATAGAAATGCATTCTTTGAAGAACTACAAGGGGAAAGTATAACAGACTTTGACTTTATGACAGATATTACACAAGCCATAGGGAAACTAAAAACACTCAGCGGCAGGACCAGATAAATGGAATGTCACACTAAACAAAAACTGCAAGAATGGAATAGCTGAGCCTCTATATTGGATATGGAGCCGATCACTAGACACGAGAGAAATACCAGGCATCCTGAAGAGCATGAACATAGTCCCAATATATAAAGGAGGAGATCGATCCGAGGCCAAAAACTACAGGCCAGTGTCGCTTACATCTCATCTCACTAAAATATTTGAAAGAATAGTTGCAGAAAATCTATGGCTATTTGGAAACTCAGAAAAAATTGAATGATAACTAACATGGGTTTTGGTCAGGGAGATCATTCCTATCGCAACTAATGGAACACTACAACATTACTGATGCACTTGAAAGTAATGAAAACTATGATGTAACAGACAGACAGACTTTGCCAAAGCATTCAACAAGTGTGACCATGGAATCATAGTACATGAACTGAAGTATATGGGAACAACAGGAAAAGTAGGGAAATGGATGTATATTATATAATTTTCTTAGTGAGTGGTGGCAAGTCGTTACAGTACAAGGAGTATCTTCATCAGAATCAGATGTCCTCAGTTCAGTACCACAAGAAACAGTATTAGCTCCACTACTCTTCATAATCATGCTGACTGACATAGATAATGTTATCAGACAGCACAGTAACATCCTTTGCCAATGAGACAAAGATCAGTAGAAAAATAAGAAACCCAGAAGATATAGGATCTCTACAAAGAGAAACAGAATCTACAAGTGGATGGAAGACAACAATATAAAGTTTAACACTAAGAAATTTCAGCTGTTACAGTACAGAAAAAGAGAAGACCTAAAATCCATGGATATTATTATATCCCAAATGGACAGGAAATTCAGAGAAATTCTAAAGCAAAAGATTTAGGGGTTGTAATGACTGATGATGTAAAATTTGAAACACAAAACAAGATAGCAGTAAACAGAGCAGAGAGAGTAACTGGGCAGATACTGAGAACCTTTAAATGAAAGGACAGGAATATAATGATTCCTCTACTGAAAACACTGATCATACCCAAATTGGAATACTGCTGTCCTAACATGCCCATATAAAAAAGAAGACATTAGACAACTAGAGGGGATTCAGAGAAGCTTCACAGCCAAGATCAATGGGTGCAAAGAAATAAATTACTGGGAAAGGTTACACGAACTAGACCTATATTCACTGGAAATGAGGAGACACACACACCATTATTTACACTTTGAAAATAATGAAGAAACTTGTCCCTACTCTTATTCTGAACCCTATAACTCCCCAAACAGTGGTGGAAAGTAGAAATGGTACAGTGTTGTATTCCCAAATTAAAGGTGAGACAGGGAACATCCTTAACCTTGAAAGAAAATAGTTTTGTTGTGAGAGGACCAAAACTGTTTAAATCAGCTGCCCAAAGACCAAAGGAACAAGAGTGGTGTTGCAGTGGACATCTTCAAAAGAAGATTAGACACCTGGCTCAACAATCCCGGATGAGCCAGGCATACCTGGCTATGTGAGGTGGAGAGTACAAGAAACCAACTCACTACTCCACCAGGCCAACTCAAGAGGAGGGGCAACAAGCTTGACCTTCGTGAAATGAGGAATCATCACACACAACATTTGAAAGGTTATATATATATACGGGGTGTCAGGAAATGATTGCCCCCCCCCTGTAGAGCAAAAACTAGAAGAGATAGATAAAAACCGGCGAGACCACTTGAAAGAGCGTTAAAATCTGAATAAAAACCATTATATTCTATTCCTGTGATTTTAATTCTTACCATTTGTTTCCCAACAGAAACCATGGCATCATCTATTTTGAACGATTCAGAGAAAAAGCGAGTTCTTGACCGCATTCGAGCTGTCACATTTCGTGAAGCAAAGGAAGCTGGTGCAACTTTCATAACTCGACACTGGGTGGCTGAGAGATTAAAAAGATCAGAAGACTTTGTCAAAAGGAATTGGAATAAGAATCCTGAAGATTGTGAAACAGAATTTCGAGGAGGAAGACCGGAGAAATTATCTCAAGAATCGAAAGACATTGTGCTTGCTGCATCACGGCGCCGAAAGAAGAGCTGCTCTGAGGTAGCGAAAGAGATACTTATCCGTCATGGTAAGATGGTCAATCGGCAACTTGTGCATCAATTTCGAGTTCGCCAAGGCTTGAGTGCTTGGCATGAAATAGCTAAGCCACGGAAGAGTGATCTTAATATTGAAGATCGGCTATGGTTTTGTGATTATTTGAGGAATGGACGGAAGACGATTTCCTTCACTTGGTTGTCAGCGATGAATTCTTCGTTTATGTCTCCAGAAAACCAAATTTTCAGAATGATCGGGTTTGGGCAACAACTCCTGATGAAGTCCCAGACGACCAGAAGTATCGAGAAATAGTAAAAAATCCAGCATGTGTGGGTGTTTTCATTATGTTCTCTATTCGGAAGCTCATCTGGGTTATCAAACCAAGAGGAACCCGTTGGGATGGGCCTTATTTTCAAAATGTAATTTTAGCCCAACATGTAATTCCGTTTTTGAAAGACCCCGAGTGTGTTTTGGATGTTGAACAGGCAACCTTTCTTCACGACAAAGCCCCCTGTATGAAAGCACTTGCGACTCAACAACTGCTTAAGGACAATAACATTGATTTTTTCGAAAATAATGAATGGCCTGGCAATTCTCCCGATCTTAATGTCTGTGAACATGTCGGATCCATCATGAAGGATCGGGTGGAGTCCTTAATGCTGGAACAACCCATTCAGAATCGGTATTCAACAGAAATTATGACTGCAAAGATCAACGAAGTCCTTGAAGAAATGAGTCATGATACCGATCTCTTTGAGACACTGCTGGGATCATACCCCCGTCGATTAATGGCCGTCAGAGCTGCAAATGGGGGCAACACCCGATATTAAAACAAGTGTTTTTATTCAAAATTAAACGCTCTTTCGCGTGGTTTTGTCTGTTTTTTTCTATTCCTTTCAGTTTCTTTTGTACAGGGGGGGCGGCAATCATTTCCTGACACCCTATATATATATATATATTATCTTAAACCTTACAAAGGTTCTGCGTGATGATTCCTCATTTCGTGAAGATCAAGCTTGTCACCCTTCCTCTCAAGTTGGCCTGAAGTAGTGAGTTGGTTTCTTGTGCTCTCCACCTCACATAGCCAGGCACACCCAGCTCATTTGGGATTGCTCTGAGCCAGGCATCTAATCTTCTTTTGAAGATGTCCACTGCAACTCCCTTCATGTTTCTTAGGTCTTTGGGCAGCTGATTAAACAGTTTTGGTCCTCTCACAACAAAACTATTTTCTTTCAGGGTTAAGGATGTTCCCTGTCTCACCTTTAATTTGGGAATACGACACAGTGTACTGTTTCTACTTTCCACCATTGTTTGGGGAGTTATAGCATTCAGAGTAAGATTAGGGACTAGTTTCTCCATTATTTTCCAAGTGTAAATAATGGTGTATATCTCTCTTCTCCTTTCCAGTGAATATAGGTCTAGTTTGTGTAACCTTTCCCAGTAATTTATTTCTTTGCACCCATTGATCTTGGCTGTGAAGCTTCTCTGAATCCCCACTAGTTGTCTAACGTCTTCTTTTTTATATGGGCATGGTGTTTTCAGTCGAGGAATCATTATATTCCTATCCCTTCATTTAAAAGTTCTCAATATCTGCCCCATTATTCTCTTTGTTCTGTTTACCACTATCTTATTTTGTGTTTCAAATTTTGCATCATCTGTCATTACAACCCTTAAATCTTTTGCTCTAGAATTTCTCTGAATTTCCTGTCCATTTGGGGTATAATATTCCATGGATTTTAAGAGCCTCTCTTTTTCCACCATAACAGCTGAAATTTCTCGGTGTTGAACTTCATATTGTTGTCTTCCATCCACTTGTAGATTCTGTTTATGTCAGTTTGTAGAGATCCTATATCTTCTGGGTTTCTTACTTTCTACTGATCTTTGTGTCATCCACAAAGGATGTTATTGTGCTGTCTCTGGTAATGTCCTCATCTATGTCAGTTAGCATGATTATGATGAGTAGTGGAGCTAATACTATTCCTTGTGGTACTGAGCTGAGGATCTCTGATTCTAATGAAGATACTCCTTCTACTGTTATGACTTGCCACCACTCACTAAGGAAATTATATATCCATTTCCCTACTTTTCCTGTTATTCCCATATATTTCAGTTTATGTATTATGATTCCATGGTCACACTTGTCAAATGCTTTAGCAAAGTCTGTGTATAGTACATCATAGTTTTCATTACTTTCCAGTGCATCAATAATGTTGTTGTAGTGTTCCATTAGTTGTGATACGCATGATCTGCCTGACTGAAACCCATGTTGGTTATCATTGAATTTGTTCTGAGTTTCCAAAAAGTCACAGATTCTCTGTCTAACTATTCTTTCAAATATTTCAGTGAGACAAGATGTAAGCAACACTGGCCTGTAGTTTTTGGCCTCGGATCGATCTCCTCCTTTATATATTGGGACTATGTTCATGCTCTTCAGGATGCCTGGTATTTCTCTGGTGTCTAGTGATCATCTCCACATCCAATATAGGGACTCAGTGATTGTATTCTTGTAGTTTTTGGTCCTGCCACTGAGTATGTTCTTAGTTTCCCTATGGCTTGTGTAATATCATCCGTCGTAAAGTCAAAGTCCATTATATTTTCCCCTTGTAGTTTCTTCTTCAAAGAATGTGTTTCTATTGCATATCAATTTGTCAGTTTTTGGGATACTGAAAAATGATTCATACTGAGCTCTTAATATTTCAGATAGTTCTGTTAGATCATCAGATAAAGCACTGTTCTCATTTTTTAAAGGTCTGATAGTCACAAGGTTTTTCAACTTCCTTTTTGCAAAATTATAGAAGTATTTTGAGTTAACCTCTATCACTTCTATAGCGTCGTTATCTTTTTCTGTATGCTTCTCAATTAGTTCCTGTATGCCGCAATCAATACTCTGCAGTTTATCATTTAATATTTTTCTAATGTCATCTTTACAGTTACTTAATTTTGCAGTGACTTTTTCGAAACAGTGCCCTCTTTTCTCTCTCGAACCTGCTTCTCTTTCATCTTTGTTCTATTTTTGGGACATGTTTCTCCACAATTTCTAATGTCTTCTCCTCTAACGTCATTAGCATCTCCTCCTCCATCTTGGCCTCGAAAATGGTTTTCCAATCTATTACTCTATTACTTCCATGCTGGATGTAACATCTTCCCAGTTTATAGCTTTGGAGTGAACATTAAAAATTTTGAATTTGCTTCTTTCCATTGTGCGTGTTCTTTCCTTTCCTGTTGCCTTTATATTAGTTGTTATTTCAATGATGTTGTGGTCCAATATCATAGTTGGGGATATTTCGATATCATCAATTAGATTGCTATTGTTTGTGAATACCAAACCTAGGCAGTTGTTTTTTCTTGTTTTCTGTTATTTCTTGCGTTAACATGAATTCATCAGGTAGAAGCATTTTTACCTGCTCCTGGTCTTCTCATGTGCCCCCCTTGTCCTGGTGTATACAGTGGTACCTCTCTTAATGAGTAACCCTAATAATGAATTCTCTTAACAAGAAGCCCATTGACCATAATACTCCACATAACGAGTGCAGACCCTCATAACGAGCGCTCAATGAGCGCCCATTCTAACCCTCTCCTCCTCACCACCACCTTCTCCAGTCACCTTAAGCCCAGCATCATCCACTCTAAGGTAAATAAATTACATTTTTTTTGTATTATTATTGCATTATTGTATTATATTTTGTGTTTTCATTTAATAGAATTTATACATAATTATATATATATATATATATATATATATATATATGAAAATTATTTCACGAAAGTGACACGTGAAAAATATTTGATGAATAAAACCACGAAGGGAAAAGAAACACAAAGTTGTGCTCAAGCGCTTTCGTCTAATGACATCCTCAGTGTTCCTGCGGATGTCAGAGCGCTTGAGCACCACTGTTTCTTTTCCCTTTGTGGTTTTATTCATCATATATACGCATATATACACACATTTATATATATATATATATATATATATATATATATATATATATATATATACACATATACACATATATATATATATATATATATATTAGGGTGCCACTTATTTGGGGTGTTTTTCATTTTTTGGGAATTTCTATCAGGACCGGCGCATTTCTGGTGTCATTCCGTCTAAAAACATTGTGTGTAAAATATTTTTGAAATAAAATAATAATTAGAACTGCCTCAACGAGGTCAAAGTTTATACTTTTTGTCGAAAAGTACTCATGGCGTTCTGTTATCATGTCAGTTTTCGTTTCGATAGCTGCTGTAGTTTCTGAGTTGAAAAATGATAACAGACAGACAGACGGACGGTCAGAGTCGTTGGTTTAGTCTTCCGCACTGGTGTACAGAAGACTAAAATGAGGTATTATACAGGGTGTAACACGAGTTTATCCAAATATTGATACAGGCGAAAGAACATGTTATTCTAAGTAGAAAATGGGTTGGGACGAGTTTTGCCAACACTAACAGTGTTTCATTCTCTTTTTCAGTGAGTTCTGAAACGACGTGATGGCTTCGGCAACAAGATCTAAAACAGCAGTCTATCTCCTGGGGACCGTGGACCACAGCATCACAGGAAGCATGCTGCCTACGGGAAAGCAGGCGCTTCAGTACTTTTTCCACCTTCACCTTGACGTCAAGAAGCCGATCAAGGAAGCAGCCGCTGAGACAGTGACCGCAGTCAAGGAATTCTGGGAGCGGTCCCGTATTCCTACGCAGAAAGACCAACGCGCAAGGGGACAAGGTTCTCCGAATGTACGAGAAGTGGCGGGCTCTGAACAAGAACTCGAAACGGCGCACTGTGACCCAAATCAGGAACGAGGCCGAGTTCCTCTCATCCCTTGACCGCCTCTTCGACATCGCACACGAACAGGCGATGTCGATGATCACAATCGAAGAGGACAGGGAGTTCCTGACGGGACAAAGGGCCGAGGTGCGGCGCGGCCGCATCTCCTCCACACGTGACATGACGCTGCACACTGAGGAGGAGCGTGCGAGGAGACAGGAAGCGGAAAGGAGCCGCCGGCAAGATGATGAAAGGGCGAACAGAGAGAGCCGAGAAGAACTCGTCGAACTGGCATCGAGCTCCAGCTCAGGTGCAAGCAGCCCGACTCGGTCACCGACACGGCGTCGTCGCCGAGAAGAAGAGGAAGAGCTCTCTCTCCCGGGCCCGTCCACGTCGAATGCAGAAGCATCTACGACCCCTTTACCACCCAAGCGATTCCGCGCGTCGAAAAAGATGATCACCCCTGATCTCTCCGCAGCGATGGATCGGACGAAACTTACCGACCGAGGTGGTGTTTTTTTGCTGTCGGCGGCTGCGAGGAGCTTGGGCCACGACCCTGAGGAGCTGGTCTTGAACCGCGAATCCTCCCGCCGCGACCGAGCAAAGTTCCGTGCTATGGCAGCAGCGGAAATGAAGGCAGCCTTCCATCCTACTGTGCCGCTGACCGTTCACTGGGACGGGAAAATCGTACCAGCGGCTGACGGAGGCCCTGCTGAAGATCGCCTTCCAGTTCTGGTGTCTGGGGAGAACGTCGACAAGCTTCTGGCTGTGCCCAGCCTCCCCGACGGCACCGGCCGCGCCATGGCGGAAGCCGTCCTCTCTGCCCTCGAGGATTGGGACATCAAGGGACGGATCTGTGCCCTCTCTTTTGACACCACCGCCTCAAACACAGGACTCTCAGGAGGAGCTTGCTATATCATTGAGCAGAAACTCGAGAAGACAGTGCTTCATTTGGCTTGCCGCCACCACATCCACGAACTGGTGTGCGAGAAGGCATTCACGGCGTGCCTCGGTCCCTCTACTGGTCCTGACATCCTCCTGTTCAAACGATTCGCCGCCCAGTGGGACTTCATCGATCAAACCAAAGCGAAGCCCTTCGAGGATGGAACCATGCCGCAGCACCTGAAGGACGCCCGCGACGACCTGCTGATCGAATTCAGCCGCCTCCTCGACGGTCAACATCCACGTGATGACTACAGGGAACTTCTGGAGCTCTCTGTAATTGTGCTGGGCGGTCCGAACAAGCGGGGTGCCCGGTTCGCTCGTCCCGGCGCCTTCCATCACGCGCGCTGGATGGCAAAAGTCATCTATGCCATCAAACTGTTCCTGTTCCGGGAACAGTTTCAGATGTCGTCAGGCGAAGCGGCTGGAATCCGGCGATTCACCATCTTCGCCGTGTCCATCTACGTGACGGCCTGGTACAAAGCGCCGCTCCCGGCAACGGCCCCAGCCGCGGACCTCGCGCTGCTCAAGGCCTTCGTCTATTATCCGGACTCAGCGGTGGCCAAGGCGACGGCGACAGTCTTCGCCAGGCACCTATGGTACTTGAGCGAGCGCCTCGTCACCCTGGCCATCTTCGACGAGGGTATCGACTTGGCGACAAAGCGGGAGATGATTAAAGCGATGGAAGAAGAGGAAGGATCGGAGGATCCCCCGCGGCGTATCAATGTGGACCTGTCCACCGCCTCAATCGCCAACAATACATTGGCCAAGTTCACAACGACTACATCAAAGGAGTTCTTCAAGGTTCTGGACATCAGCACCGCCTTCCTGCTCAAGGATCCGGAGGAGTGGCGGACGGACCCAGCCTTCATCGCCGCATCCCGCCGAGTCCAGGCCCTTCAAGTTGTCAATGACTTCGCGGAGCGCGGGGTGGCGTTGATGCAGTCTTTCAACCTGGCCCTTACCAAGAGTGAAGACCAAAGGCAGTTCCTCTTACAAGTGGTCGAGAAGCACCGCTGTGACTTCCCAACCGCCCGCAAGTCCACCGTGACCTCTGCAAAGTAGGCAACAATGAGAGGGAGATGGGCGCCCATGATACCCCCCCCCCTTGAGGGGCTATTACTCGAGTTGAGGGGGACCTAGAGTTGAAAGTATGAAGTCCAGTTATATGTTTTAGGTCAAGATTAGTAGCTTGAACAAACTAGAAGTGATATTTTATTTGCTAGAGGCATAGAACATCATGATCTAAAATTTCTACTTTTCGAGAAAATATACAAACTTTGACCGTATTGAGGCAGTTCTAAATATTGTTTTATTTCAAAAATATTTTACACACGATATTTTTTGACAAAATGGAACCAGAAACGCGCCCGTCCCGATAAAAATTCAAACTTTCGAAAATAAGTGTCACCCTAATATATATATATATACATATTAGGGTGTTTCACGGCAGTGTGGGTGATGGATGAAGTGGAAGGAAGTTCAATCCACATTGATGCCCCTGTTCCTTTTGCCGAGGAAACTCGTCTGAACAGGTTTCAACCAGATCGGAACACGTTTAGGGGTCCCGAGATTTGACGCTTCAGATTGCTTAGGTATTTCTAATTTCAGCTGTTCTAGTATTAGTTGACTGCCTTGCTTCCTGACGGAAGGGTGCACTGCTCTCTGTCCTTCGTGTCAGTTGTCGAGTTTTGTCCTCGTTGTGTCTACCGTTGCGTATTTGTACTCTTTTCTAATTCGTATATTTCCTCATTGCAGATAAACATGACAACTCGAAGCAAGGAGGAGGTTTGGCTCATCGGACACCCGAATAAGGAGATCCTGGGTAGCCGCCTGCCGACGAAGTTGCAAGTCTTGCAAAAGTGCTTCTTCCATCAAAAACAGGAAAACCTAGGATGGAGAAAATGTCTGAACCTCTGTTTGGATGCTGTGATGGTGTTCTGGAAAAGAGCAAGGATCCCTACTATGAGGCGGGACAGCGCCCTTCGGAAAATGGAAGCTCTGCTCCAGCGTTACGGCAAGTTGGTGAAAAGCAGGAACAGATCCGAGGAGCTGTCATGTTGCGGAGGACATGTTCAAGGCGGAACTCAAGAACGAAATCCTCGATATTGGTCATTCCAATGCCCTTTCTATGATGACAAACGAGGAAGACAAGCTCTTCTACAAGAGTCAGCAGGAGGACCCAACAGAGAGCAGTATGGGATCGGCAGACATGAAGCTGGCCCAAATGGAGAGTAGGAAAAGGCGTCGAGAGGAACAGCAGGAGGAGAGACGACACCGGGAATTCGAGCGGGCCAAGACGGTTACAGAAGCTGCTACTCTTGAAGACAGCTCCTCGTCCTCGGCGTCGCCATCTGCCGAAGATGATCCCTCCTTGGCAGCCTCCACGTCTGCTTCATGTCCTTCTCCGAGGAAGCGGTCGAGGAACCTCATCACTCAGGATGTGGCTGTCGCGTACGACCGGATGAACATTTCTTATCTTGATGCAGCGATGTCCTACGCAGTCGTCGCGCAATCCTTGGGGCACGTTTTGAACGAGGTATCCATCTCCTCTTCCACAATGTATCGTGCTCGCCAGTCGCTTCGGAAGCAAGCATCAGAGGCGTATCAAGAGGGAGACTTCTGTCCTGAGGAGCCCTTGGTGTTGCACTGGGATGGGAAAATGCTGCCTGAAATCACAGGTGACGGATCTGTGGACCGGATTGCTGTGCTGGTCACCGAGAACGGCCAGAAGCTGCTGCTTGGAGTTCCGAAAGTTCCAGCTGGCACGGGAGCGGAGACGGCACGCGTCTGCATTGATCTTGTGCGGGAACACGATCTGTCCGAACGAATCAAGGGGTTATCATTCGACACAACGGCATCGAACACCGGGATTCACGTGGGAGCCTGCGTCAAGATTGAGGAGGGTCTCGGGAAGCAACTTCTTTACTTAGCATGCAGGCACCATATGTACGAAATCGTCCTGGCCCAAGTCTTCCGGTCTTTGATGGGCCCCACCTCTGGGCCCGAGACTGGGATCTTCAAAAGATTCCAAGAGCAGTGGGGTTTCATCGACCGATCTCTTATCATCACTGCTATTGATTCAGATAGCTGCAGCATCGCTGGACCTCTTCAGGGTCTCAAGGACCGAACTGTCCTTGTCGTGAGGGAAGCTCTGGCTTCTGGTCAGCCGCGGGATGACTACCAAGAACTTCTTCAACTGGTTATCCTCTTTCTCGGGAAAGAGACTGTCGCCAATGTGCCACTGCAGAAGCCAGGAGCATACCACCATGCACGGTGGATGGCGAAAGCCATTTACGGATTGAAGCTGTACCTCATTCAGGACCAGTTCAGGATCAGTGCTGGGCAACCGCACACCAAATGGGAGGTTCGCACCCGCACTTTAGCCTCTACCACACCCGCACCTCCGCACACCGCTAAGTTTTCGCACAACCGCACCCGCACCCTATTTACATATATAAAGTTTGATCGCAAGGAAATATATGTTTCCATTAATATATTAATACTTTTATAAACTTTTATTTAATATTTAATTGTGAGAGAGGTTGTGAAAGAGGTTGAGGGTGTGGGCTGCACACCTGTGATGGTCCGGCAGGCTGCACTCCTGCTCGTGCGGGTGCGGGTGTGCGGGTGTGCGGACCAATCCGCACACCTTCCGCACCTTCTTACCGAGGTGACCGCACACCGCACACCATTTCGCGCTTCCGCACAGTGCGAATGTGCGGAAGGTGTGCGGAACTTGCCCAGCACTGTTCAGGCGGGAGCTGAAAGGAGTCACAGAAATCTGCCTGTTCGTCGCCCTGGCCTACGCAAAGGCTTGGAGTCGTGCGACGAAAGCAGAGCAGGCCCCACGTGTGGATCTGGAGTTCTTGCTGGACCTGGAAATACTGCAGGAAGATGCCGTGATCATCGACGTCGCCAAGCAAGCGCAAGCGGCCATGAAACGACACCTCTGGTACTTCTCCGAGACGCTGGTCGGCTTGGCATTCTTCGATCAAGGGGTTCCTCAAGAAGAGAAACAAAGGATGCGAGAGAACCTCGCCAAGCCGGCATCGATTAAAGCGTTGAAGCATCTGGAAATTCAATACTGCCCTAACAACGAAGGAAGAAGACAAACAGTACCTGCTGAAAGCAGTTTTCAAGAACAGGAAGGATTTTCCGAAGCAGAAGGGGGAAATGATGAAGAAGTGATGAGTCTGTGCTCTCTGACGTAAGGCGTGATTTCTCGGGACCCCTTATTGTTGTCGAAGGAGTCTCATTTTTGGCCAGGAGTGATAAATATGTAAAATGAACATGGGCATCTATGTGGATTAAAAATATAATGTGGTTCTCATTTATGAAACACCCTAATATATATATATATGATTATTTTTTATTTGGGTAAATCTCATCACCCACACAGAGTGATGGGATGTAGGGAGGCAGCATCTTGGGTTAGGGGATACTCTCTGTCTTTATACCCCCCATTTAAAGAGATTTCTCTGCTGAGTGGTTCCCCCCATAGCACTGTGATATATGAAACTCATTATGTTCACTTGCCTCATAGACACCTTTAAATGGGAGACCCTGAATGGGTGTACATTCAAATACTCTATAGTCTTTACAGTCCCACCTACTCCTTTTATCTTAATTGTCGAGCTTGTATTATATTATTCAGGTTGTAGCTATGTAGATATATGGCTATGTAGCTGTATGGCTGTATAGATAACCATGTGATGTCTACAATTAGTACAGTAGTGGTATTGATGAATGATCCACAAGATCCATAGTTTTGAAGTTAATGTATGGTACAGCTAGTAGATGTGTGACAATCTGCAATTAGCATCTAGATCAATTGGATCTTAATTTTGCATGTAACTGTATTTATGGTTTTTTTATATTAACAGTGGAGACACCCAGATGGGCCGAAGGGCTCCTAGTGTGCCCACTATAAAATTTTTACCATGTAACCAAGATTTAGATCCTTACTAGTGCTAGTTTATTTATAAAAAATGTATCTTCAAAAGTTCTACCCTCAGTATTAGAGGCTGAGCCTGTCTTTTCTTGAATTCAATTTAGGGCAAAATACTGGACTAGGCCTTAGCACTAGACAAGATGTTTGTTCCTAGTAATATGCCCTATTCAATTGGTTTGAGTATTTTAGCATTTAACTATCTGTCTATTGACTCGATTGACTCAAGACTCCTAACTAGTGGCTGGAAAGAGAAAAATTTATACATGAAATTAAAAATAGACACGCTTGAAAAAATGAAAAAGGGTAAAACTCTACAGGGTGGCCCATAAGTCCTAATCAATTATAATTAAGGCAAAAATCCATCAAGTGAATTTAAAAAAAAAAAAAATTAAATATCAATATTTCTAAACAAAATGTTTACTTTGATTTTTTGTGTTTTGCTTTAGTTGAAACTGATTCAGACTTATGGGCCACCCTGTACAGTGTAATGTGACCTTGATTATGCTTCTGCCTGAATTGTTCATTCTGATGGTCAAGCTTGTCACTCCACCTTAGACCTACAGTTTAATGTGGAATCTGAACCCCACCCCATCAGCAGTCTAGTGTCTTAACCACTAGGCTACCCAGGGTACCCATTTATATGCCAACCAACCTTTTTTTACCGTGTGGAATGATGAATAGCTGGGTTTTGCTGCCTACTGTCACTGGGTCTTGATCCCAGGGCTGATGGATTCGTAGTCAGCTACACTAACCACTACACCACCAAGGTGTATGATAGATGGTATAAATTCTTTTTATATGTGGGAAGGAGGAGCCATGGGTGAGTTCCCACAAAAATGTGCCCCCTTCCCCATAGAAGGACAAGTAGAGAGTTGATATCAAGACTCCAAGGTTCTTGAAAATGATGATTTTTTTCTTTAATTTTAAAAAAGATACATGTATGTGTAGTGAGGAATAGAGGGAGAACTGTGTGTTTGAAAGTATGCTGGACTGCTCACAAGGTAGATGAGACATGGGGGGAAAAAGATCAGCTAAGGAGGACAGTGACAGGAGAAATGGGAGTTCTAGCATTTCCTGTCCCCTGCCTAACATTCACCCCTGGGATACTTCCCTGGTCAATTGGTGTCTACAATCTCCTTATGTTTGCCATGATAACATTATCAGTATTTAACCAATCGGGATTCCTTGTAATAAATGTAGACAATATAAAAAAACTGGTTGCTGCAAAACTGAATATTGACCTAGGCTATATGGGGTATTGGTGTCACTGAGGCCTAGAATCTGATACAATGCAAATTATAGGTACTGTACTTTCCCAGTTTTCTATAGAATTTGACATTGTTTTATTAAGTCACTTCACTTGCTCTTTTAAGAATCTCTGTGTCACTTCTGCCAGAATTCTTATACAGTCAACTACAAAAAAATCCAAACTTATAAATTCCAAAACTATCAGGAATCTGAAAGCCAAAAGCCCACAGCCAAAACACTATGTTTTGGAGCATGCTGATTGCAGGCAGTCATCAGTCTTGTTCCAAATCACTTGCTGGTGGGTTGTGCAGCAATTTTAGCCATATTTTTAACTTTATTAATTGTTAGCTTTTAATAGTTCTATTTTTTAATGTTTTAACAAATAAAAATGAACCCTCATAATAATGGCAACTAGCAGTGATAAATCAAGAAATGGTGGGGTAAAGCGGAAACATTTTAATGCACTAAAATGATACCAAAAATCTGAAACCCTGTTCATCCCCTTCAGATTTTTGGTGGTTGACTGTACTGGATTTGGCCTAGGACCTTTAATTTAAGTTAGTTCAGCCTGTTATTTCAACTGAATAGGCTACAAAATTTAGCCCCTCAGGTTTTATTTGTAGTTTATTACCATTGCCCTGCATGCAAGACAGCCAATATGGGTTATAGCCTAATTGACTATTAATGA
>JAJOZX010005390.1:130000-140000 GCA_023014485.1 Bathynomus jamesi | reverse complement strand
AATGAACCATAAATAATTCCCATATTCCTATACTATCTTATTCTTCATGTAATTCTTGTATTCATTTATATAGTTCTTGTATCCATTTTAAGAAAAGTATCCATTTTAAAAATTCATGTTATATGGTTCATGTATTTATATACCGTAATCCTGTATATTCTTATATATTTAACTTTATATAATGCCTATACTCATATGTATGTACGTGTGTGTATTCATTTTTACATAAGGACCAAAATCGCCCAACGCGAGTTTGGATAAAATTTTTGATTTGCTTTCTACTTTGCCAAATAATTGGTGACCTGTTGTTTTCTAAAATCTCTCAATCATTTTTTTAGATTTCGTTTAATAAGGAATCGTGCTTAAGCTTTGCAATGTATATATTTTGTATACATTCCTTTCGTTATAAAAGATGAGATCATGTCTTGCCTAAGCATTAAAATTGTACATCTGAAAACTTAAAATTTTACTCATATGCATATTTTAGTGTAAAGATGCATAGTCCGATTTCCACTTTTAGTTAACTTGGCAGATCATGATAACATCAGATCTGAAAAGTCGCGGTTTAAGATAAAAATATGGTTTCGTCTTCAAATATTTTGTTTACTCGTTCAAGCCTTACCACAGCTAAAAATTTACTTTATTTTCGAATATTGTGCAAAAAATAATACGGCCTTTTTAGCATTTAATAATAATGATGTTAGCAGTTTTTGGGTATATAAAACCCACTAAAAATCTTCCATTGTCATTCAGAAGCTAATTCAGAGGCTGAGCACTACCTGTACATTTTAGCAGTAATTACAGTAAAAGATAGTTTTTATCTTATCCTTCGAGCCTTGCTCTCTTCAGAAGAACTTAGTCATTAAACTTTCCGGATACGCTATAAGAAGAGTCCGGAACCTTCAGCATTTTAGTAAGTCTACCAGAGTCCTCCGAGCCACTATAGAAGAACTCGGAGAGTAATATAGAAGAAAAACTACTGCAAGTCACACATCCGTTGCTGCCACCTAACTAGAACCCCCGTCAACTTCGAACCAACCTGGGCCATAGACGGAGGGGTTAACAACTGGCGACCCTTTAACCAGGATCTTCACGACTCCAGGATTCTTCCAGTCTTCCAGACCCTGGAACCAGAACCAACACCCAGTTGACCGTCGTGTCACGACTTCTAGTTCATCACATTGACCCTTGAACCGGTGCGTCACGACTCCAAGTTCTCCACGCCTAGTTTTCATCCAAGAACAAGTGGCCAGCAAGACACGTCTTCAGGACACGTCTCTAAGGATTTCGCCGTAGGAATCTTGTTAAGTACAGAACTCTTTTTTAAATAATCTCTAAAACATTTGAAAAGTCAGTATTATTAACAGTTGATATTTAATATTGAGCCAGAATTAACACAAAACACATTGAACACTTCAGACACCAGTGATACATTTTTTTTTATTGAAAACAGTATTTTCACAGAATTATTGTCAGAGTTATTTTCACAGTTATTTTCACTATTATAGTTAGTATAGTATAATTTTATTTAATGTACCAAGCATAGTACCAGGATAATCTTGTTTACATTTTTTTTATTATTATTTTGTTTGCAATCTTTTCAAATTTTCCCCGAGTTAGGCAAATTGTTGAGCATTTTTTTTTTTTTAGATAGTGGTTAGGAAAACCCCTTAAGTGATCATTCCATAAATTAAGATCGGTCAAGCAGACCTAATTAGAACACATTAATAAGCCAATATGTCTCAGTCTCAAACCCCCGCCCCAGCATACATTAACTTAGGCAGACTAGTAAACCTTCCCCATACTGTTTTAATTTTTAAGGGGACCATAGATAATCGCTTTGTTGAACCACGCGTAAGACCTTGGATTGAATCTTTAGAGCAACATTTCTTACGCGAAACCATCACCGATGATGATATAAAAATTAGGGAAGCAAAAAGATTTATCGACCCTAAAGAAGGGAATGCTCATGACACAGTCACCTACGTCCCATCAATTAGCGAAGCTACAACATGGGACGATTTTAAACAAAACTTATTAGAATTTTTTAAAGAAATAACACTTGCACAACCCTTAGCCACGTTAGAAGCAGTCTTCCAAGCTAAATGGAAGAAAGAGGAACACGAAGATTTAAACAATTTTATTACACGAACACATAAACTTGTAGGAGAAGCCCTCCGTGCCGCAGAAAATGCATGTGGCATAACTTTCACTTCGAAACAAAGAAATCTAATAGTAGCAACAACCATTTACCAAAACCTACCCGGAGCACCTAAAAAAAAGTTTCAGGAGTTTTTAAATGTTGACAAACCTGTAAGTGTAGCCATAAACAAAACACGGGAACATTACCCCGATTTAGCAAACCAAACTACCGAAAGGTAGAGAAACCCCGTACATTACATTCAACAGCAGCAGCCACAACACCAACAACAATCCTATAAATCGAGGCCAATACAGGGACCACCACCCCAGAAACAAATCCCTCAAACCCAGAATACACGCCCTCCTCGTGTTTTAACTGCGATAGCTTTGGGCACATGATAAGTCAGTGTAATTATCCCTCTTATTGCTCCCACTGTCACGAACATGGTCATCGCCGTGGCGATCGCCAAAAGTGTGCTGATAAAGCCCCTGCAGGGTATAGACCCCACTTTCAGAAACCAAACCTCCCACGTTCCCAAACCATATCCCAAAAGTCATCCAATCCCCAGAAACCAGTCCATTCGCAGCCTCAGTCGAACCACCAACCCAATAGATTACGACCACATGGTCAACCACACACCACATGTACAAACCTCAGTACAACCAGCAAGGTCAGCTAGTTCGGTACGTAGAAGTACCCGTGGAGGAATCATTTTTCCCAGAATACAGTTTTGAAGAACACCCTCCAGCGTATGGTAATCCCGTAGAATATGACCCAGGTCCTCCCATAGAAGACCATTCGAGCCCTTTTTTAGACCCTACATTGGAGGCAGCAGTTCAACCTCCCCTCCTAAATTACAGTAATGAACCCAGATACGCACACAAACTCCCCATCAGGATAATAGGTGCGGACCTCCTAGATTTAATAATAAATTGTAGCACGATAACCAAGATTTAACTGCTCTCCTAGATACAGGAGCACACGCGACGTTAATTAAGAAACAATGTGTAGATGAATTATTAGAGAATACAAATTACAAATATGAACTTAAGGCACCATCCTACCAACTCAGAGGAGTTACGGGCACACCCATACCTACATACGGAGAAATTGAGTTATATTTAGAAGTTGGAAACGCGGTATACCCCGAAATGTTGTATAGTGGACACAGTCGCCACCTTTCAGACAGACATCCTACTAGGTATGGATTTTTTTAACCGTTATCAATGGGAGATTTACCCAGCCGGAAAGTTAGTAAAATGTCGAAATAGGACACACCATCTCCGTGAGAATGACAGACAGCTTAATGCTAATAGAATTAGTCCAGTTCAGGTTTCCGAAAGAAATAGGAAACCCCCTCAACTTGATAGCAGTTCAAGTCAGCCGGTTGTATCCAGAGGGACAACCGCTTCAGAAATCAGACCCCAGGGTAATCAGTTCCAGTTGTCGAATCCAGTTGGATCAACACAGTCAGTTTCCAGTCAGTCAGTTTCAGTTCAGCCAATGAGGCAAATTTTAGTCGCTGAACCAGTCAGATTCACAGTTTTTCATATGCCCTACCGAGCATATAACAGTAGCACCTTATGAGAAGATTTGTTTCCTAGCAAAAGTAGTTAAGTCAAGGAAAATTATTAGAGTCAGCGTACTCTTATTACAGAGAAAAGTAATTTCAAAAGAGATGTTCTTATTGCCCAAGTCCTTAGTCAGAGTCAGAATTCAGCTATCCCTGTTGTTTGTTTAAACAAAGGAAAAAGTCCTATAGAATTAACTTCAAATCAGAAAATAGGAACTGATTCCACAGTAGAAGTAGATTCAGATTTCCCCATCAGTATGATAAATCGTGTTTCCAGTTCCTTAGAGTTAAATCCTTCAGTATTAAAAGAAGAATATAAGAAATGTCTGGAGCACTCCCTTCAGGAGTCACCAGCTTTACAGGATCCCAAACTAATGGAATCACTTCTCGATTTCCTGATAAGAAATAGAGATGTGATTGCCCTAAAAGGAGATCCTCTGGGCCGAACTAATTTGGTCCCTTTTGAAATCAAGTTGGAACCCAATTCCAAACCCATTTTCATTCCTCCCTATCGGGTTCCACATTCCCAATTAGTCACTATTGAGGAACACATCAAGGACATGTTGGAGCAGGATGTCATTCAGCCTTCAGCTAGTCCCTGGTCCGCTCCTATGATTCTCGTCTCCAAAAAGGACGGAACATCTCGCCCTTGTATAGATTTTAGACGCCTGAACAACATTACCATCCCAGACCGTTTCCCGATTCCAAACATGCAGGAAACAATTCTGAACGTAGGGAAAGCGAACTTTTTTTCATCCCTCGATTTAGCATCGGGTTATTGGCAAATGGAGGTCAGTCCCGAATCTCGGGCATTGACTGCTTTCTCCACTAACCGAGGCCATTACGAATTCCAGGTTTTACCTTTCGGAGTCCGAAATGGGCCTGCTAATTTCTCTAGGTTGATGAATATAGTCCTTTCCGACCTATTAGGTGTCGAAGCTCTCGTTTATCTTGACGATATTATCGTCTACAGTTCGGACATAAAAACACACTTTCAACGCCTTCAGAATGTGCTATCACACTTGAGAAAAGCACACCTTAAACTGAAGCTTGCAAAGTGCAATTTTTTACAAGAATCCCTGGTATACCTAGGATTCCTACTCTCGTCCACAGGAATTAAACCTGATCCAGCCAAACTCGAAGCCCTGGAAAGGTACCCTGTACCCAAAACCATCGACGACGCCCGTGCATTTATTGGTTTTGTCGGATTCTATCGGAACTTTATCCCCCAATTTTCAAATATTGCTAAACCCATTACTAATTTGTTCCAGAAAAATTCGAAATTTAACTGGGAATCCGATCACCAACATGCCTTTGAAACTTTAATTAATAAACTAACCTGTCATCCCATTTTACAATATCCTGATTACACAAGACCCTTCATCATAGCCACAGATGCTTCCTCCTATGGACTAGGAGCCGTCCTGTTACAGGACGTAGACGGTGTGGAATTACCCATTGCTTATGCCAGTCAACTTCTCTCTGCACCTCAACGGAATTATTCCACTACGGACCGAGAGGCCCTAGCGGTATATTGGGCTTTGAAAAAATTCCGAAATATCGTCTATGGCTACGATGTAACCATCAAGACTGATCATAAGCCACTCACGTACCTCTTCAAGGACAAGCTACTTGAAGGACGATTGAGTAGATGGGCTCTGTTGATTCAGGACTTTGCAGCAAAAATCGTATACAAACCGGGAAAACTGCAAGTTATTCCAGACGGATTGTCGAGACTCAAGCCCGACGCCCAAGTGAATAAAATAGGAATTCTTCCTGTGTTCGACTACGAGTGTCTGCAATACTCCCAACAGGACCAACACACCCAAAACCTTCGGGCGCGCCTGGAACAAAAGGAACCATCGAAGGTAAAAGAACAGTACAACCTCAAAGATGGGCTCGTACATTTCAGGAACGAAGATGGAAACGACTCGTGGAGATACCAAAGGATCTCGTCGATATAGCCATTGGACTTTGTCACGACTCACCTTTGTATGGACACATGGGGCCGGATCGCACCATCAAGAGTCTTTTGGAGCGATACCATTTCCCGAGATGAACAGAAAGGTACAAGAATACATCGCCGAATGTCCGTCGTGTTTAAAGCATAAGGGCAACGTACCATCCACAGCTCCGATGCATAAATATCCAGTATGCCAAAGGCCCTGGCAAAGAACTGGAATGGATATACTGGGACCATTTCCCAAAACATCAAAGGGAAATCAGTACATCATTGTGTTTACGGACCACTTCTCGCGTTACAGCGAAGTAGCCGCCATTCCAGACCAGACCTCGGAAACTGTGGCAAGAGCCCTAGTGGAACGCGTCATCCAAAATCATACCACTCCTTCCATCCTAATCTCGGATAACGCCCTTAGTTTCACTTCCAAACTGTTCGAGTCACTCTGTAACATGTGTAAAATTAAAAATACACACATTGTGGCATACCATCCGCAGGCAAACGGCTTAGTGGAAAGGCACAATCGAAAGATCTTGAAGCCCTGCGCCACGTTGTCGATGCATCCTCCCGTACATGGGATGATTCCCTTCCCATGGTACAAACAGCCATCAACAATGGCTATAATGTGTCCATCGGGGACACCCCTCATTTCGTCCTCTATCACTACGACAAGCGTCTACCTTTTGATTTGCCCGACCAAACCGACCCGGCAGTTCTAACATCTTCCGAAATGGCAGAAGCAAATCAGCAACTAGCTGAACGATCTTTCAAGATTTTTGACATAATCCGCTATGCCCTCGACCAACGAAACCAACAGATGGAGCAAGAGCAACATAGGCGTCATCCCCGTCAACGGACTATAATCGTCGGTATGCGATGTTATCTGAAGAGCGTGAAACCGCCAGGTGCTCATCGCAAATTATACCCAAAATGGGATGGCCCATATAGGATTATGAAAAACCTCGGAAAAAATCGTTATGAAATCCTCGACCTCCGGGATCATTCCAAACTAAAGATCATTCACGCTGACAATTTGAAGATAGCTTCCGAACAACACCTTCCCAAAAAACAGCTGCCAGGCGTTCGAGCCGCCTATCCTTCAAAAGGTCAAGATATTAACAAATCGGGCAGGGATCAAAAAACTGAAGTGGTCACCGCGGGAACCGCTACCCATGACGAAGATTGGTACCTCGTAATACCACCAGTACTCGAGGCAATCTCTGAACAAGAGGAGGCCCCAGAGCCAAGCGTCCCATCGGACCCAGACCCTGGAGAAACCCCTTCGAGAGGATCACTCAGTGGAACTCCACCATCTCCTCTGTCACCACCCTCACCGATTGATGATCGACGCACGGACCCTACATACCGCCCGCAAATGCATCACCCACGTGAACTAGAACCTTCACATAAGAAACGAACCGCTCAGAATCCGAAAAGGCCCCCTCAACGGTCGACCCCATTGCCACCAAAACGAGGCCGACCCCTTCGCCCACAAACACAAGTATCCACACAACTACCCCCAGCTCCGTATAACCTAAGGCGTAGAAATGAATAAAATTGTCCCCCTTATAATTTTCCAAATTATTTACTCTTGTAGACCTAGCATTAAAATTTCTACCGGAGTTGTTATAGAAAAACTTGCAGAAGGTAAATTTTTGAAAGGGCACGCAGACCTTTATATAAATTTGCAACCCCCTGCTAGAATTAAAATCAATCTCCTTCAGATACAAACCCAATTAAAAACGTTTGAAAGTAAAGTTCAGAATTCTTTCCAAGGAAAAGATCAGATTAGTCGCGTTCTGTTACAAAATACCCTCGAAAATATTCAAACTACAGCACGCGCCCTATCAGAAATATTAGCCTTACCATGGATACAAACTGAAACTAAAAATTCAGAAAACCTTAACCAAAGAAGTAAAAGGGGACTGATAGATATAGGAGGGAAACTGTTCAAAGGTTTATTCGGATTAGCAACCGAAGAAGATATTAAAAGAATTGAACTTAAATTGAATCTCTTCGCGCGAAATCGACAATATAATGGACACATGTTAGAACAAACTATTAGGTCATTACACAAAAACAATCGCTTCCTCCACTCCCTTTCAGACAGATTCACATACCTTAAATCCATGTTAGCTCAATACAAACAACACAAAAGATATCTAGAATTAATAGAGATAATGAACCTACAAGTAACCCTAATCGATAAATACTTACAACGAATAACTACGATTCATTCCAAGGTTTTGCGTGCAACCCAGCTAGCCCATGGAAAAATCACTCTTTCCACCCTAATACCATGGAAAATACTTCAGTCCTTGATTCACACCGCCCAGTCACAATTAAAATTATCACCCATATTCCCACTCAACCACACTAATTACCCCCAATTTCTAGAATACACCTGGACTGTAGATGGACCACGCCCCTACACATACCTCATAATTATACCATTTTTCGATGTCCTCACTTATGACATGTATAAATTTCACCCTTTCCCAACACCCTACCAAAACAACTCTAATGTCTATCGATTGTATTTACCCACCGTACCACCTTACCTTTTCCTCACCAAAGATCTGTCAGCTGATTCTATGATGTCAGATAGCGACGTCCGGCATTGCCGATTCCCGCAACCAAATAAACAACTTGTCTGCCCTCCACTCAAACCAGTTATTCTTCCAACTACTAGGTCTTGCTTTATCGACTTAAATCGTGACCGGCATGCCCCGGTATGTTCATTTAAAAAATTTAATTCCCCTAAAACCATCCAACTACGAATTGGACCAGACATCTGGGTTTCTTTCGCGAACAGGACTGCCGCTACTCTCGAGTGTCCATCGAATTATTCCCTCATCACAATCCCTATGGTTATTCGGCTACCAATTGGTTGCTCCTTGCGTTCAAAAGCCCTCCAAATATACAACCCGTACAAAGTTACCCTTAATAACTCATACCCATTCCCGTCGCAAATTAAATTTAAACCCGTCATAGAGATCTTAAATCTCTCCATAAAACCTGTAACCATCCTACCCGAACTACATGCCCCTGAATGGAATGATCAATTGAACCGGTTTAAAATTTTGGATGATAACCAAAATAACCTCTTACAAATACTACAACCGGTAACCATTTTCTCAACATCTGCCGTTAGTATCATTATTGTATGTGCTATTATCCTCGGTATATTTGTGATGAAAAGATCATTCTGGGAACAAAGAAAACCAAGTGACCCGGAACATGAAACAATTTATGCACGACCAAGAGTGCGTACACCCAGACCACGTGAACTAGACTTAACCACCCGACTTACGTTGTATATGTAATTCTGTAATTTAGGGTGTCCCAATTTTTTTCTTAACACGACCTGACCACTCGTGTCATGCCCGGATGTGGTTTGGGCTAACGCATTGGCTGTGTGATTTTCAACCCGATCAGATGATATTTAGAGGTCCGGACGTTGGTGACCTTTTTTTGGTTTTCAGAATTGATCATTATGGCGTTGACAAAATCAAACATCAAGTTGTGGCTTCTTGAGAGGTCTCCGATAGCAGAGCTGGCTAAATCTCGATTACCAAGTAATATGGACGTGTTGCTCCTTTTCTTCTACCATCACCGCGACCAAAAGAAGACAGATTCCAACAGTGTCAAGGCTGTAATATCGGCTGTATTAGAAATCTGGGCTAGAGCCAACTCGAATCTGGCAACAACCTCCGTTCATGCCTCGACTAAACTGAAAGCTTTGGTTCAGAGGTATCGAAATTTGCATAAAAACAAGAACAAGACTGGAATGACTTACAATATGCAGCGGGATGTATTCTTGGCTGATATGGAGGATATTTTTGATGTCGCCCGCTCAGACGTTCTGGATCGGGGAGATATCCCTCTTGAAGACAAGGAATTCCTCATTTCCAAAGGGCAGATCGACATACGAGTTACATGGGAGGTGAAGATAAAAAATATAATGCAGCCACAATGAAAAGACAGGAAAGGGAAAGAGCTCTTGAGCGGGCACACCGGCGTCAAACGGAGGAGGCTCTAGCTGTAGGAGTCACAGAAGAGGCTACCGACAGCAGTTCTAGCACATCGTCAGCTGACAGTGGAAACGAAGCCGTCACTTGTGGACTTAAACCTTCGAAAGCTCCCAAACATGACAAACTAAAAGAAAGTCTGAGTGATCTTGACCTGGCAGCAACTTCGGATCGCGAGGGCCTTTCTGTTCGACAGGCAACATCAGCGTTTGCTGCGACTGCAAAATCCCTAGCTCTCGGTCCTGACTGTTGCCGTCTGGCAAAGAGCCGAGCTGCAGAACTGATGGTGGTCA
>JAJOZX010005390.1:120000-125000 GCA_023014485.1 Bathynomus jamesi | reverse complement strand
TAAGAAAAAGCAAGGGGCCCAATACAGAACCCTGAGGAACGCCACTCGCTACATTAGCCCAACACGACACCGCTCCATCAACGACCACCCTCTGTTTCCTACCTCGCAACCATTCTTCTAGCCAATTTATTACTACACCCCTGATTCCATGAGCCTTAGTTTTTTCAATGAGTCTTTTGTGCGGCACGGTGTCAAACACTTTTTGAAAATCTAAATACACTACATCAACCGCCCGATGTCTATCGTAAACGTCAACCACGCTTTGGAAAAATTCTAAAAGATTAGTTAAGCAAGATTTGTTTCGCCTAAATCCGTGCTGCGTATTTCTAACTAGCTTATGGAATTCTAAGTGTTCGACTATACGATCCCTAATTATTGATTCCAGTAGCTTACCTACAACAGACGTTAAACTGATTGGCCTATAATTTCCCGCCGCACCTTTATCGCCTTTCTTAAAGATAGGTGTTACGTTTGCTAACTTGAAATTATCTGGTACGCACCCCTCAGAAATAGACGCATTAAAAATCTTTGTTAGCGGCACAACAATGCTCTTTTAATTCTTTTAGTTGTATGGGATATATGGAATCCGGCCCCGGTGATTTACGCGTTTTCATTTTATCAATATAGCGCATTACTTCCCCTTCACTAACCACGATCCTATCGAAAATATTACCATTATCAAAATGTATTATGTCTATGACCGTAGGGATATTCGTGACATCTTCTATAGTAAAAACTGACGTAAAAAATTCGTTTAGCAAGGTAACCATTTCCTTGTTTTCAGAAACTAGACCTCCGTTTACATTTTTCAAAGGCCAAGACGCTTTTTACTGGATTTCTATTATTGACGTATTGAAAGAATCGCTTGGGGTTTTCTTTACCGTCACGAGCTATGGAGATTTCAAATTCACGCTTGGACTTTTTTATTACACTTTTCGCTTCACGCCTCAGAGATATGTAGTTGTTTCGTAACAACAGATTATCTTTATCGCACTTATGTAGCCTATAAGCCCTATCTCTACTCTTTATAATGTCTCCTACTCTAGAAGTAAACCACTTTCGCACGCTTAATTTTGTACGGCACACATTCCTCATTTATAGTCCTAAATACCGTTTCGAACGATTCCCACATTAGTTTTGCGTTGGAGTTCCCCATTACGTTTTCCCAATTAACGTGTGACAAATTATTTCGAAATTTACTAGTCTGCGTGCTGGAAGTTAGGAATTTTAGTCGTTAGTTGGTTTCGAGTGACTTACTGAGAAGACAAACTCTACCATATTGTGATCGCTATTACTTGAAGATCAGTAATTAGCCTATCATCCGTAGTTATTGCCAAATCTAAAATACTATCCAACCTCGTAGGTTCCCCAACCTTTTGAATAAGAAAGCTATCCTCGAAAAAATTAACTAAACGATTACCTTCCGCGTCTCCCTGCATTGTATCGTAATTCACGTTGGCGCAATTAAAGTCACCCATAACTAAAGCCTGCTCACTACCGATTATTCTCTTTAGTTCACGATATAACGCTTCGTCCGTAACAGCTGTTTGATTAGGGGGCCTATATAAGCACACCGGACAAAAAATTAGTCACCCCTAATAGCACCGATAGTAGGAAGTTCAAGGTCACACAGAGGGCGCTGATGTAGCATTGGTAAGTGACAAGTAGCGGTGACGTAGCACACAGGATCAGATGTTTCGTGAGGTGAAGAACAAAGTGTGTGTTGGATATAGTCTGCAAAATGGGTCGTGAGGCAGACGTTACTCAGTGGCAAAAAGGAGCCATCGTGTTTGGCAGAGCCCACGGACACAAAATGTCTGAAGTAGCCCAATTTGTTGGTGTGTCAACGCGTACTGTCCAGCGAGTTTACAAAGAGTGGTGTAGTTCGCAATCAACTGAAAATCGACGGCGTAACTGTGGCCGGAAAACAATTCACGACAATAGGGACTGCCGTCATGTTTCTCGTCTAGTAACTGCAAATCGTTTTCAAACCAGAGAACAATTGCTCCAAGAAACCAATGAGGTTCTCCAGCGACCAATTTCCGAACGGACATTGCGACGAGAACTGCATGCGATGGACATCTGGAGCAGGGTACCACGGACGAGGCCGCTGTTAACAGCAGGTGACAAATTGGCGTTATAAATGGGCTCAGAGGCACAAAAACTGGACTGCGGCAGATTGGAAACGTGTAATTTGGTCCGATGAGTCCCGTTTTTGTTTGTTCTCCAATGATGGGGGACGACGAGTACATCGCAGGTCCAATGAAGCCTTTAATCCTGAATGCGTCGAAGGTGTTGTTCAGGCTGGAGGTGGTTCCGTGATGTTCTGGGGATGTTTTTCGTACCACGAAATGGGCCCTCTCGTTCCAGTGACGATGAATTTGAACCAGCCGGCGTACCTCCGCATACTAAATAATGAATTGGTACCCTTTGCCCTACATCTCCAGGAGCAGCATCACATTGCCACTCCTGTTTTCCAATACGACAATTGCCGTGTGCACAGGGCGAGAAGTGTGTCTGAGTGGCACGACGAACATTCTGCAACACTGTCTCACCTCGAATGGCCCGCCAAATCCCCTGATTTAAATCCTATTGAAAATCTGTGGGATTATTTGGAACAGAATGTGAAGCGCAGGAATAGACACCCACGGACTCTGGCCGAACTTCGGGACCGGCTGATGAACGAGTGGCAGCAAATCGATGTTCAGTACATGCACAACCTCGTAGAGTCTCTGCCTCGCCGGATTCGTGCGGTTATCAAGGCCAGAGGCGCCGTCACACGTTATTAGGTACATTCTGAGAGGGGTGACTAATTTTTTGTCCGGTGTGCTTATAACCGCAGCAAAAAAGTAGTTTGAAATCGTTCAATTTAAGTTCTGCTATAGTCGAATCTATATATATATATATATACATACACACATATATATATATATACACATATACACACATATATATATATATATACACATATATACACACACACATATATATATATATACACTATATATATATACACACATATATATATATATATTATACACACACACATATATATATATACACACACACACACATATATATATACACACACACACACATATATATATATATATATATACACTATATATAATATGATATATATATACACACCCACACACACATATATATATACACACTATCCTATATATCGTAAAGAACGTCGCTTGTACAGGAGAATATTCCGCGCAAGATGAGCGAGAACGAAACAAATGAAAAAATGAGGTAACCACCCGGGAATCGAACCCGAGATCTTCCGATTGCCGGTCAGATATGAGTGAGGCCCATGGTGTAATGGTTATCATATCTGACCGGCAATCGGAAGATCCCGGGTTCGATTCCCGGGTGGTTACCTCATTTTTTCATTTGTTTCGTTCTCATCTTGCGCGGTATATCTCCTATACAAGCGTCGTTCTTTACGATACATACACACATATACATACACACATACATACATACATACATATATATATATACATACATATATATATAAATACATACATATATATACCTACATATATATATATCGGGTGGTCCGAAAAAAATGACGCATTTTTTAAAAATTAATATCTCAGTAACCCCCTTCCTTATCATGACAATTTTTATATGCAAGATACTTTCAAACTTCTTTTTTTGAATGCAAGAAACGGAATTCTGATATCTTTTATAGTTTTCTCGCAATTAACAAAAGTAACAACATGGGTCAAAAAAACAAAAATCGCAATATAATATCCGTTTTTTATACATCATTCGATATTTTTGCAAATTATTACAAAACTCTACAGAAATGAACAAGTCAAATTGTGGATATTTTTATTTTTTAACAATTCGTCAGTACCCTTAATGATGTTGTCAGAGGAAGATCGTATTCTCATTAAAAATTGTTACTGTGAAAAAGGATGGAAGACTGGAAGGTTATTGCAAGAGTTTCCCGGCAAAAAGTGGAAAAGGCGTGCAGTGGAAAGACTCTTAAAGAAGATTCGCGAATCGGGAAGTACTGCCAGAAAACCAGGAAGCGGTAGACCTAAAACAGCTTCGGTTCCAGAAAATGTGGATTACATCAACGATAAAATCTGCTCTCAAGATGATAAACCAGGAAGTCATTTGTCACAAAGAACAATTGCTAAACATTTGAATATTGGAAAGACTTCTGTACACCGAATAATTAAAGCACAAAACTAAAAGCCTTCAAAAGAATAGTATCTTCTAGAAAAAGTGATACTGTTAAGGATAAAAGAAAAACAAGGTGCAGAAAGTTACTTGATAATTTCTCTGTCGTTGATATTAAAAAGATAGTCTTCACGGATGAAAAAGATTTCACTCTAGAAATTCCGCGAAACCGTCAAAATGATGTTGTCTACAGGCGTGGTAAAAAGTGTGACATTTCAATAAACAGATTGTATCATGAAACGTCAAGATTCTCCAAAAAGGTAATGATATCTGCAGGGGTCTCTTGGAATGGCAAGACAGATGTTCATTTTATTGAAACTGAAAAGACAAAGGTGAATTCTGCAAATTACATTGAACTTTTAAGAACAAAATTGTTGCCGGATTGTCGTCGCCTGTATCAAGAAAATGATTTCATATTTCAACAAGATGGAGCACCGTCGCATACAAGCTACGCCACAGTCGTTTCTGATTAGCAATACACCAAATTAATAACGAAAAATGAGTGGCCACCACAAAGCCCAGATTGTAATCCTATGGACTACTCAATTTGGGAGTTACTAAAAGAGAAGGTTTACCGAGGTCGACGAGAAAAATTCACCGAATCAGAATTAAAAAGTAAAATACTTGAATCTTGGCAAGAAATTGGCATTAATGAAGTAAGAAGTATTATTTTTGTGTGGAAGAAAAGACTTAGATTAGTGTGTCAACAGAGTGGTGGTCCAATCGATCATTTACTGTAAATTAATTAGTTAAATTTCTGATCAAATTTTTCCTTTCTCATGATATTCGTTTTT
>JAJOZX010005390.1:92500-102500 GCA_023014485.1 Bathynomus jamesi | reverse complement strand
ACTGGCAGGAGGCGCAACGAGGAGCCTCCTGCCGGAACATAAGATAGCCGTGCGTGAGGCGCGTATGGCCGATGCGAAGCCGCGCAAGGACGACCTCTTTGTGTCTGGAGCGGTGGAAAGAGGACACCCAATATGACAGACGGGGGCGGATGGACCAGTTTATTTCCGGTGGCATCGTCCCAGGACTGTTGCCACATGTGGTCGTAAAAGGAACGAAAGACCTGCACATAGTCTGAGAAGGGGAGCGGGCGGGGGAGGGGAGGCAGCGAGGCGGCGGACCGGGCTATGCGGTCCGCCGCATCATTACCGGAAACACCAACATGGGCAGGAACCCAGCAGAAGGTGACCCGTATCCGGTGAACGGTGTGCAGGACATGGTACTCCTGTTGAATACGGCGTACGAGGGGGTCCGGGGAATCATAGCGCTCGAGCGCCTGAAGGGCGCTCAGCGAGTCCGAAAAAATGGTACAGGAGGACCGCGAACAACCCGATACCAGACGGAGGGCTTCCAGAAGGGCAAAGAGCTCCGCGGAAAAGATGGAGGCCTGAACCGGCAGGGGGATACCCCGGGAGGTAGGTGACAATGACGGAGAGAAGACGGCGGCCGCGACACCTGCAGGGGAGCGCGAGCCGTCGGTGTAGACGGGAACGTCGTCCGAATGGACGGGAAGATGGGCCAGAAAAGAAGACCGGAGGACGGCAGGAGGAGACTCCTTACGCAGGCCACGGAGCGCCTGGCAACGGCAGATAGGGGTGGTCCGCCAGGGGGGCGACAGATCGAAGGAGAACGGCAGAATAGAGGGTGGGGGGATCCCCAGGGACGAGAAAATCTCGGCCAGAGAGGCAGCGAAATGCCACGTGTCAGGCCGGGGTAGCGCCTGGGAGATCGCGGAGAAGAGTAGGGACATTGGAAGGCGGCAGATGCGAAGGTAACACTTCGCCATGAGAAGGCCCCGGCGAAGGGGCAGGGGGGGGTGTCCACAGTCCACCTGAAGACTAGCGACAGGGGACGAGCGGAAGGCACCCGACGCCAGGCGAAGGCCACGGTGGAGAAGAGGATCCAGCATACGGAGTGCCGGAGAGGAGGCGGAGCTGTAGACCACACAGCCGTAGTCGACACGGGATTGCACCAGGGAGGTGTACAGGCGCAGCAGAGTACGCCTGTCCGCCCCCCAGGTCGTGTGGGACAGATGACCCAAAAGGGAGAGGGTGCGGAGATGTTTGCCGCAACCGCCTAAGGTGTGGAACCCAACCGAAAAATCCGTCGAGGGTCATACCCAGGAATCTAACGGATGGGACGAGGGGAAGAGGAGTGCCGGCAAGGGTAAGGGCGAAGGTATGCGACAGACGGAGGCGCCGAGGACGGAAAAGCATACTGGAAGACTTAGAGGGTGAGAAAGCATAGCCAACCGAGGACGCCCAGCGAACCACCGCGTTGATGGCTAGCTGGAGCCGACGTTCAGCCAAAGACGGGAGGCGGCCAGAGCAATAGATAGCCAGGTCATCGGCATAGAGGGAGCTACGAACGGATGTAGGCAGGACCGTAGCGACTGTGTTCATCACGAGTGAGAAACACAAGACGCTAAGGACACTACCCTGAGGGACACCCTCCTCCAACGGAAAGCGGTCAGAGAGGGTAGAACCGATGCGGACGCGGAAAGAACGGGCGGACAAGAAGTTATAAATAAAGGGAGAAAGCCTACGAAACCCAGGGAGCGTAAGCAGTCGAAGACCGCGCTCCGCCGGGTAGTATCGTAGGCCTTCTGAAGGTCGAAAAAGACGGCGAGTACAAATTGACGCCGGGAGAAAGCCTCCTGCACGTCATGGCTAAGGAGAAGGAGGGGGTCGGTGGTAGACCGGAAGCGCCGGAAACCAGCCTGGGTAGCAGGGTACTGGTCACTCGCCTCCAAGGTAAAGGACAGCCGCGAGGCGACAATCGCCTCCAAGGTAAAGGACAGCCGCGAGGCGACAATCGCCTCCAAGGTAAAGGACAGCCGCGAGGCGACAATCGCCTCCATCACCTTGCAGGCACAGCATGTTAGGGAAATGGGGCGATAGTTCGACGGGAGTGAGGGGTCTTTATCGGGCTTCGGGATGGGGACGACGATGGACTCACGCCACCGGTCCGGAAATGAACCCTCCAACCAAATCCGGTTATAGAGGTCCAGTAGAAAGCTGAGAGCAGAGGGGTGGAGGTGCCGTAACAAGTCATAGGGGATATTATCGGGGCCGGGGGCGGAGGGCCTCCCGAAGCTCTGTCATGTGGAAGAGGTGATTATAGGGGTCATCCCTATGAGGTGGAAATTCCGGTGAGTCGCGGCGGGAGTGGGGGGAATCGGAACCGGATGGCTGCGAAGTGCGCCGCGAGTGCGTTCGCGGCGGCCTCCGGATCGGACACGAACTCGTCGTCCCCGACCCGAAGCACCGGGGGTCGAGGGGGGACACGGGTCCCCTCAAAGCTACGCACCATGCGCCAAACAGTCGAGGGGGCGGTCGAGGAGGAGATCCCCGACACGTAACTCCGCCAGGAGGTACGCCGGGCTAGTTTCAAGACCCGACGGGCCACTGCCTTCAGGCGCTGAAACGCCATCTTATGCTCCGGCTGGCGGGTCCGGTAGAAGCGACGGCCAGCACGGCGCCGCTCCTGAACGGCACGGGAGCACTCTGGGGTCCACCATGGGACGCTGCGCAGCCTGGGGGAGCCTGAGGTACGGGGGATGCAACTGGCGGCAGCCGAGAGGATCTTGCTTTCGAGAAAGGCGAGGGCCTCACTAACGGAGGGAAAGGCAGGAATGGACGGCGAGATCGCCGTGCACCTCGTGTATGAGGCCCATTTCGCTCGGGCGAACAGCCAGCGCGGGCGGACAGAGGTGGGGGGGAGGAGACGGGTTGGGGTAAGACACACACGGAAATGGTCACTGCCGGAAGAATCCGGCAGGACCTCCCAGGTGAACTCCGTCACGATATCGAGGGAAACCAGGGAAAGATCAATACAGGTGAAACTGTCATGGGCCGAGTGGAGGCAGGTTGGGGAGCCATCGTTCAGAAAGGTGAACTCTAGCTCGTCCATAAGGGAGAGAAGGGTCCCGGAGAGAAAGGTGGAGCAAACGTCCCCCCAGGCCGGGTCCCGACTGTTGAAGTCCCCGAGAAGCAGGAAAGGGCGGGGAAGCTGCAGAATTAGGTCACGGAGAGAATCGGGTGGAGGGCGTACGTTAGGGGAGAGGTAAAGAGAGCAGACCGTGAGCTGACGCCACAAAGAAAGGCGCACGGCCACAGCTTGCAAGACAGTACGGAGCGGTGCACGAAGACCGCGGAGCCCCCCCTACCCGCCCCATCGAGAGGCGGGGAAGGGAGCCCGCAGTAGCCGGACACTCGAGGGAGGGAACGGGAGCCCAGTATCGTCTCCTGAAGGCAGAAACACGCCGGACACCTGGCCAGGAGAGAAGAGAGACTCGAGGCCTACCAGGAGCCTGCGGATGTTCCACTGCAGGAGCGAAGTATATGGAGGGGTAGGAAAGTCTGCGAAACGGATGGTTATGGGGTGGGTGGGCCGATCGGGCGGCCCGAGATTAACAAGGGGATTGGAAAGCCCCGGGGCCCAACGGGGGACGCCGAACGTGGGCGAAGGCGAGGGTCACCCCGACGGGGGGCGATGTGGAACCTGACGCCGGCAAATCCTCCTGAAGAGGAGTCACCCGGACGCCGGGGAGAGCGATGCAGAGAAGGGGACGTGAGGGTATCAGAAGGCCCCTCCCTTCACCGGAGGTGCAGGGAGGCTGGACTACAAGGGGGAGTGGAAAAGGATACCTCACCCGGATGCATAGGCAGGTCAAGGAGAGAGGTGGGGCAGGTCACGCGCGGGGGCGTGCACATCCCACCCACGCCGACCAGGCGGGCGAGTTCCCCCTCCAGTGGGTCCATCGACCGAACCGGTGAGGGATATCTCCGCCCCCACCACGAGGGTCGTCGGGGACCCCAGGGGGGAGCGTCCATAACGGTTGCGCAGCGGGGACGGTGAGGACACCGGGATGGTAGGGCGAAGGGGGCGTTTGTGTCTGGGAGAGGAAGGTGATGCGAGGCCTATGGCCTCGAACCTTTCGGGGTCAGTATTGGCGCGGCGCTTGCGGCCCGTTCCCCTCCGTCGTGCGGCCCGCATGGGTGACGGCGGGTCACGGTCCGGAATGGGGGTGGCCGAAAGCGCCGGTGGAGAGGGCGTAGAAGGGGCAGGGGGGGTTGCCGACGAAGCATCGGCGTTCGCGGAGGGAGCACGTGGGGACGCGCTGGTAGTACAGGGAGCCGCGGCGGAGTCCGCTGGGCGGCAGAGGATAGACATGGAGTAGCGGACACGGTGGGTGGAGGCGCGTCGGGAACCGCCGGTGAGGACGGGGTCTGGGCCGGCGGCGGCCGGGGACGGAGCCTCGGCGTACGAGGTACCACGCCGGGCCTCGCGGCCACGCAACCGGTCCCGCGCCTCCCGAGCGCTGAGAAATTCTGATGAACAGAGGCCCGAACCTCCCTCTCAAAGAGGAAGGACGGGCAAGAGCGGGATGAAGCAGGGTGCGGTCCATGACAGTTGGTGCAGGAAGGCGGGCAGTACAGGGCAAGGGGTGGGAGGGCCGCCGCAGCGGACACACAACGGGGCCGGCTGACGGCAGGAACTGCTCACGTGGCCAAACCTATTGCACTGAAAACAGCGCGTAGGATCTGGCACGTATGGCCGAACCGAGAATTCGCATGCTCGTCTCTCACCAAAGCCCCAGAATACCGAAACGGGGGGCACCAGTGAGTCAAAAGTAAGGAGAAGGCGAGGAGAAGGGACGGATGGGGATCGCGATCTGTCGGGAAAACGGTATATTCTCACCACACCCTGGGAGGCGAGGTCAGTCTGGAGGTCCTCCACCGGGATGGGTAGAAGACGAGCAGCGTAAATCGTGCCCTGGCACTGATTGAGGCGGGCGTGGGGAGTCACCGTGATCCCGCAGCCCAGGACATCGGGGATAGCGAGCAGAGAGGTGGTTTCGGCAGAGGAACGCGACCTTATCAAAATGGAGCCATCCCTCTGAGGCCGAAGGTCAAAACGCGCCGTCCCCGTCTTCCCATGGATCGCTCGAAAGAGGCGTTCGTGGTTAGTGTGGAGGGGCTTGGAGGAGGGGCGGAGGACGAGGAACTTGTCCATCGTCCTAAGGCCGAGTGAAGCCGTCTAGCCAAACACCACCGGAACTTCGAGGGGGCGGGAAGACGAGAAAGGCGGACGGCGACGTCGGGTCCCACGTCCCCCAGGGGCCGAGGGGGCCGGGGGCGATGAGGCCCGACCGGAGTGGGAGGCGACCGGGGCCACGGGCTTCCCACCTGAGGGCGAAAAAGCAGGTGGGTCCCTATCGGGACGTGGAATATGGGGGGATCCAGGGGTCGGGGGGTCCAATGCAGGTCCATCCGCTACTGGCGGGGGTCGGGCAGCGGCGCCACGAGCCTGGGGAAGAGAGGGAGAGGAGGTGTCGGCAAGAAGAGCAGACGGGGTGGACGAGGGCTGCCGACTGCCCTTACCAGACCCACGGTCCAAAGAGGTAGTCAGAGGGAGGTCATATGCACAAGCCGGGTCGTCAACGAGGTCCATTAGATTTGTAAATGTTTCCATACAAAAAATTTTATTGTTTCGCGCCCGGGGCCCAAGGGGACCAAGCGCACGCCGGCGGGGGGTGGGTGCCTCGTCCCATGCGGGTACCCCCGTTTCAAAAGGGGCCCTTGCAGCATCGAGAGTTCTCCCCCGCCGGCAGCAAAGACCAAGGCCCCCCAGGGTCCCAGGCCCGGGCACCCTACCAGCCAACTTAGTCCGGTCCCGGCCATGGGAGCGAGACCCCCAGCGACCAGCCCCGGCAGCCCACGGGGCGCGCGAAGTGAAGCAGAAAAAAAAACAGAGGGGGCAAGGAAGAGAAAGAGGGGAAGACAGGAAAGAGGGGCTGTAGGATAGCAGGGTATGTTAAAAGTCCACTTCGCAACCGGGCGGGGGACCGGGCGGGGGACCGGGCGGGGGACCGGGCGGGGCAGGCGGGGGCACCGGGCGGGGCACCGGGCGGGGCACCGGGCGGGGCACCGGGCAGAGACCCCAGCCGCGGCTGACCCCCCTCGCCACATGGTGGCAGGAGCCCGCGGGCGATCCACCCCAGAAAGACCGCCCGCGGAGAGGGGGATATACATATATCATATATACATATACATATATACATATACATATACATATATATATATACACACATATACACATATATATATGGCCCTGGGTTGGTTCGGATCGACGGGGGTTCTAGTTACGGAGGCAAGCAACGGATATTTCTTCTATATACTTTTCTTCTATAACTTTCTAAGATGGAATTAAATTCGACTAGTAACATTCCTAGCTATATATGAACTATATAACCATTAACATTAACCAGAAGTATCGGTACGATAATTGAATTAAGAAAATTAATACAAATTAACAATAGAAACCAATTTATGCATTTTAATGAGCTAAACATAATTTTATAATATTCTTAAAAATAAAAGTAAATCGAACCTTAGATGAGTTTCGGCCAAGAATAAAAAAGTTATTGAAATGGAAGGAAAGCATTTCGAACAATCTTTTCTTTTAATAATTTCAGGTAAATTTTACATTAAAAATTATTTTTATATACTAAAAAAAAATATTAAAAAGGTTTAATAATTTTTGCATGTTAAGTAGAAAAATATACTCTTTCGTTAAATGTTGATAGACTGAATTATTTGATATTTTAGTCTGAAAACTTGTTGCATATGATAAATACATGTTTTATTGTGTAGAAGTTTTATTAAAATTAATGACAAAAAGAATAAACAACTGAAATTTAGGGTATGTGCGGTCCTAGGAAATTTCCCGACCATACAGAGCAAGATAAATTAGGTACATGATCGATTAATTATTACACTATTTCTATCATCATATAATCGCAATAATTATAAAACTCGTTACCAACATTTGTAAAAACGGTTTTGGTTGCCAACAAAAAATAGGTCATTTTACCTATATATTTTTTATACGCAACAATGGCATGAAAAGAAAAGACAAATCGGTCCATTTCCTTCTTACAACAAAACAAAGAAAGGTTAACTAAAGACGCAACCCGGTCAATTCAGGTTGAATTAAATTCTCTTTTACAACACAAAAAAAAGGTTGAATTAAATTCTTAAATTACATTCTTAAATTAAATTCTCTTAACTTACAAAGAAAAAGTTGAATTCAATTGACTGCATTAAAATGACTTGGGACTTCAAAGCTGACTTCTGTAATCTCTGGGGCGGTTGTCCCTCTTGGCGCAACCTTCTGACTTGACCTCTTGTCAAGTATTTCTATAAATCTCGGGGCGGTTGTCCATTTTGGCGCAACCTTCTGACTTGACCTCTTGCCAAGTATTTCTATGTCTCTGGGGGCGGTTGTCCATCTTGGCGCAACCTTCTGACTTGACCTCTTGTCAAGTATTTCTATAAATCTCTGGGGGCGGTTGTCCATCTTGGCGCAACCTTCTGACTTGACCTCTTGTCAAGTATTTCTATAAATCTCTGGGGGCGGTTGTCCCTCTTGGCTCAACCTTCTGACTTGAACTCGTCAAGTATTTCTATAAATCTCTGGGGTTTGGTTGTCCCTCTTGGCGCAACCTTTCTGAAAACTGATTTGCAACTTATTTGCAAATAAAACTGACTCGAAACTACTTCGAGTATCTTTATAAATCTCTGGGGTTTGGTTATCCCTTTTGGATGCAACCAACTGAAAACTAATTTGCAACTTATTTGCAAATAAAACTGACTCGAAACTACTTCGAGTATCTTTATAAATCTCTGGGGTTTGGTTGTCCCTCTTGGCGCAACCTTCCGAAAACTGACTCGCAACTTATTTGCACCGAAAACTGACTCGCAACTTATTTGCACCGAAAACTGACTCGCAACTTATTTGCACCGAAAACTGACTCGCAACTTATTTGCACCGAAAACTGACTCGCAACTTATTTGCACCGAAAACTGACTCGCAACTTATTTGCACCGAAAACTGACTCGCAACTTATTTGCACCGAAAACTGACTCGCAACTTATTTGCACCGAAAACTGACTCGCAACTTATTTGCACCGAAAACTGACTCGCAACTTATTTGCACCGAAAACTGACTCGCAACTTATTTGCACCGAAAACTGACTCGCAACTTATTTGCACCGAAAACTGACTCGCAACTTATTTGCACCGAAAACTGACTCGCAACTTATTTGCACCGAAAACTGACTCGCAACTTATTTGCACGAAAACTGACTCGCAACTTATTTGCACCGAAAACTGACTCGCAACTTATTTGCACGAAAACTGACTCGCAACTTATTTGCAACGAAAACTGACTCGCAACTTATTTGCACCGAAAACTGACTCGCAACTTATTTGCAACGAAAACTGACTCGCAACTTATTTGCACCGAAAACTGACTCGCAACTTATTTGCACGAAAACTGACTCGCAACTTATTTGCACGAAAACTGACTCGCAACTTATTTGCAACGAAAACTGACTCGCAACTTATTTGCACCGAAAACTGACTCGCAACTTATTTGCAACGAAAACTGACTCGCAACTTATTTGCACGAAAACTGACTCGCAACTTATTTGCAACGAAAACTGACTCGCAACTTATTTGCAACGAAAACTGACTCGCAACTTATTTGCAACGAAAACTGACTCGCAACTTATTTGCAACGAAAACTGACTCGCAACTTATTTGCAACGAAAACTGACTCGCAACTTATTTGCAACGAAAACTGACTCGCAACTTATTTGCAACGAAAACTGACTCGCAACTTATTTGCAACGAAAACTGACTCGCAACTTATTTGCAACGAAAACTGACTCGCAACTTATTTGCAACGAAAACTGACTCGCAACTTATTTGCAACGAAAACTGACTCGCAACTTATTTGCAACGAAAACTGACTCGCAACTTATTTGCAACGAAAACTGACTCGCAACTTATTTGCAACGAAAACTGACTCGCAACTTATTTGCAACGAAAACTGACTCGCAACTTATTTGCAACGAAAACTGACTCGCAACTTATTTGCAACGAAAACTGACTCGCAACTTATTTGCAACGAAAACTGACTCGCAACTTATTTGCAACGAAAACTGACTCGCAACTTATTTGCAACGAAAACTGACTCGCAACTTATTTGCAACGAAAACTGACTCGCAACTTATTTGCAACGAAAACTGACTCGCAACTTATTTGCAACGAAAACTGACTCGCAACTTATTTGCAACGAAAACTGACTCGCAACTTATTTGCAACGAAAACTGACTCGCAACTTATTTGCAACGAAAACTGACTCGCAACTTATTTGCAACGAAAACTGACTCGCAACTTATTTGCAACGAAACTGACTCGCAACTTATTTGCAACGAAAACTGACTCGCAACTTATTTGCAACGAAAACTGACTCGCAACTTATTTGCAACGAAAACTGACTCGCAACTTATTTGCAACGAAAACTGACTCGCAACTTATTTGCAACGAAAACTGACTTGCAACTTATTTGCAACGAAAACTGACTTGCAACTTATTTGCAACGAAAACTGACTTGCAACTTATTTGCAACGAAAACTGACTTGCAACTTATTTGCAACGAAAACTGACTTGCAACGAAAACTGACTTGCAACTTATTTGCAACGAAAACTGACTTGCAACTTATTTGCAACGAAAACTGACTTGCAACTTATTGCAACGAAAACTGACTTGCAACTTATTTGCAACGAAAACTGACTTGCAACTTATTTGCAACGAAAACTGACTTGCAACTTATTTGCAACGAAAACTGACTTGCAACTTATTTGCAATGAAAACTGACTTGCAACTTATTTGCAATGAAAACTGACTTGCAACTTATTTGCAATGAAAACTGACTTGCAACTTATTTGCAATGAAAACTGACTTGCAACTTATTTGCAATGAAAACT
>JAJOZX010005390.1:35000-67500 GCA_023014485.1 Bathynomus jamesi | reverse complement strand
TGCCTTACACTGGGATGGAAAGTTGCTCAAAGATGTCTTGGGCAGTGAACCTGGAAGTACCTCAGAGACTTTAGCTGTGCTAGTGTCTGGTCCACCTTCATACACTGAAGGAAAGTTATTGGGAGTACCTGTCATCGACAATTCTTCTGGCACAGCTCAGGCTGAGGCTTCAATGGATTTACTGGAGACATGGGAACTTACGGACAATGTTACTGCCCTTGTTTTTGACACTACATCCAGTAACAGTGGAGTTCACAGAGGAGCTGCCAAACTGCTAGAGAAAATGCTGAACAAAAAGGTGTTTTATCTGGCCTGTCGACATCACATCCTGGAAATCCTAGTAGGAGCAGTTTGGGAGAAGCTGTTTGGGAAGGTGAAGGGGCCAGATAATCCCTGGTTTGAGCATCTGAAGGATGTTTGGACGGACTTGTCCAAGGAAAACCCAAAGATGCTGGCTATCAACAGCAAATGGCTGAAGGAAAAGAAGAAGAACAGTGAAGAAATACTCCAAGACATTCTAACAGCAGAAAGGCTTCCAAGAGCCGACTACAGGGAAATGGGCTGAACTGACAGTCATTGTTCTTGGAGGAACGCCTCCTCGAGGTATTCACTGGAGTCGACCAGGCGCCATTCATCAGGCCAGATGGATGGCCAGAAACCTGTACTCCATGAAAATGCTGATGTTTGCAGATCAACTTGAGTACGACGAAGACACTGTATCAAAGCTGGAAAGACTCAACACCTTCCTTGCGCTGTTCTACACTCCTGTATGGATGATGTCAATGTCTGCTGCAGATGCTCCCGTGAATGATCTAAGTCTAATCCAGGACATGTTGAAGTACAAGAAAACTGACCCAGAGCTTGCTGATGCAGTACTTAATAAGATGGAAAACCACAAATGGTACCTGACGCAGGAAGTCGTGCCATTTGCCCTGTTCAGCAGTAGATTGAGTGACACATTGAAGCACGACATTGCTGCCCAGTTACATGCCACTGAGAAGCCAGACAGCTTCAGAACAGGAAAGCCTCTATTCCAGAGAGTCACAGCTAAGACCACCCTGGTTGATCTCATTGGCCCAGAATCACATTTCCTGCTGGACACACTGAACATTGGATCCGAGTGGCTTCTGGAACCTGTCACGTCTTGGCCACAGAATGAGGACTACAGAAAAGCGTTGGACCATGTTAAGAATCTGAAAGCGGTGAATGACATTGCTGAACGTGGTGTCAAGATGATGAGCGACTTTGCAAATGTCATAACAACAGATGCCAAGCAAAGGGACTATCTCCTTCAAGCTGTGGAGTTCAACAGACGCCGCTTTGACAGCTTCAAGAAACAAACTCTCAACAACTGACTGTGTAAATGTCATTATGAAATTAATCATCATGTAATGCTTTCACTTCTTGATCGATTAGACTTGTGACAAAATGTTAATCTCAAATTTGTGTCATGAATAAGGCGCCTTGTCTGCCTTGAGTGTGAGAAAACGAATTTTGTGATATTTCTGAAATTTTTATATGTACCAATGTGCCATTTCTTGTTCCAAGACTATCATAATTGTATAAGTTAGAAAGAGGATTAAAAACACTTTAATTTGGTGCCTATTTTGTTGCTCTATCTTGTTTAGATAAAAAGTTATAGTGCAAAACATGATTCAAGGGACCCCGGAACTGGTGCTTTTGGCCGATTTCAAGGCAGAAAACTTAAAGCTCCATGCGGCAATGCTTCTCAACAACCTAGGTCAAAATGGTTGTGATTTTCGGCCTTTTCAGGTCACAAAGCATGGGAAAAAGTACAGAAACCTATGAAAATAAGAAGAAGTTGATTTTTGAACAGGGCTAACCGTGCATGGAACAAGGAACTCTTCTGGGAAAATTAAATCCACTATAGTCCGAATAAGTAATGGTAAATGACAAATACCATAGTTTTTCTTTTTCATGATGCTAGCCCGACGTGGGCAACGGGTCTCTCGCAGAGAGATCCCATAAATATAGCTTCCCTCACCAGCTATCTGCAAAGCAGACAGGATCCAGCTTTGGGACATGGATCTAGAGGTTCTGAATGTAGTCGGACTAGGCTTGCTTTAAACCCTAGATCCATGTCCCAAAGCTGGATCCTGTCTGCTTTGCAGATAGCTGGTGAGGGAAGCTATATTTATGGGATCTCTTTGCGAGAGACCCGTTGCCCACGTCGGGCTAGCATCATGAAAAAGAAAAACTATGGTATTTGTCATTTACCATTACTTATTCGGACTATAGTGGATTTAATTTTCCCAGAAGAGTTCCTTGTTCCATGCACGGTCTGTGTTTAACATATAAGTTTCTCAGGGGACCATTCTGAGTTTGTGTGTGTGTGTGTATATATATATATATTATATATATATATATATATATATATATATATATTATATATATATATATATATATATATATATATATATATAGTATGTCAGGGAAAGATTTAACAAGCGTAGAGCGGGAAAAAGATTTAGGAGTTATAGTCACTAGTGATTTAAAAGTAGCGAAACAAAGTACAGCAGCAGTCAATAAGGCGAACAAAGTGTTAGGTTTTATAGCTCGAAATTTTGAGTACAAATCGCGCGATATTATAGTTCCTCTTTATAAATCATTAGTTAGACCCCATTTGGAGTACGCGGTCCAATTTTGGAATCCGCATATGCGCAAAGATATAGACAAAATCGAAAGAGTTCAAGGACGAGCAACTAAGATGATTCCGTCGCTTAGGTCAAAGTCGTACGAGGATAGGCTTAAGGAGTTAAAATTGACAACACTCGAGACTAGGAGGTTAAGGGGTGATCTAATCCAGGTTTTCAAAATTATGAATGGGTTCGATAACGTAGATAGAGATAGCTTTTTCGAAATCTCAATATAATAGGACAAGAAATAACGGGTGTAAGTTGACAAGTAGAAGGTTCGAGACAGCAGTTGCCAAAAACATTTTTACGCATAGAATTGTAAATAGCTGGAATAGTTTGCCGGTAGAAGTAATAACATGTATAAACATGTTTAAAAATCGATTAGACGCATATGTTGATAGATTGGGTATAGTTTAAGGTAGTAAAATTAAGGCTTTGTGGGGATCGATCCCACAGTTCAACACAAATGTTGTGGGATATAGGGAGGCAGCGTCTTGGGTTAGGGGATACTCTCTGTCCTTACACACCCCATTTAAAGATATTCCTCTGCTGAGCGGTGCCCCCCCATAGTACTGTGAGGTATTGAAAAACTCATGATCTTCACTTGCCCCACAAACACCTTTAAACGGGAGACCCAAGATGGGTGCACACACATTTCTACATTACTGTACAGTCTTTACAGCCACACCTACATTTTTCCTCCTAAGTGTATATATTGTAATGTATATGGTTGTAAATTTGGACTTCGTCCACAATCGATATGGACCGTGACTTATTTTTCGTGACAAGGTACTAGTATTGATGAATACCGTAATGAAATTGACTGGATTCTTTGGATCTGATATATTTGCATGTCGGTTATAAATAGATATAGTGTGTAACATATTTGTGGATAGTAGTCTATTACGACTTGATCCTCTGGATCCAGAGATTCTATCTTTAGTTTTAAATCGATAATTAATTAGTTTTGCTAAATTGGTTGTTGCCATTGTACAGGAAGTTGTTACATAAATTTCTTATGATCTTGTGGTTCGGAACCCACGTAAAATTGTAGGTTCCCTCCGCCACCATGGAGGGCATACACAATTACGAACACAGTTAGGTAGACCAGCCATGAGTGGATCCTAGGGTCTTTGTTGGTCTGAAACATTGCAACATTACATTATAACATATACAGGGTGAGGCAGAAGTAACCGGGCAGCTTTTTGATGTTTCAGCTTTGGAAGTTTCTAGCGATAATTGCATCGATTACGTAACACCCGATAGCCTAGGCTAAACGGGTAGCCTAGCTAGGCTAACCGTTTAATTCAGTTTGTCGCAGCTGGTGGTTGTGAACACATCTTATTTCGGTCAATTTTGAAAGCCCCAATTATGGCAAAGGCGAGCAACCAACGCTTTACAATGGAAGAACGTGTCTTCATTGTAAAAAAATTTTACTGAACGGACAACAAGAGCGAGACATGCCGCCGATTTAAAGAAAGATTTGATCGTTCAATAAAAAGAGAGACGGTAGCCAGCCTCATTCAACGCTTTGAATCAACAGGTTCATGTGAAGATCTTCCAAGACCAGGACGACCAAGATCTGTCTGTACCGACGAAAACAAGCAGATTGTTGAAGTTGCTTTCGCTCGTAGTCCACAGAAGTCCACCAGACGAGCTGAGCAAGAACTTGGCATCTCACAAAGATCAATTATAAGAATGCTACACGATGCCCACTTGAGGCCATATCGTCCACACTTGCTCCATGCACTGAACGAAGATGATCATGACCGTCGCGTGGAGTTTTGTGAGATCTTTCGACAACTCTGTGCAATAGACGCCACCTTTCCTGAAAAGATCATCTGGAGTGATGAAGCATCTTTTAAATTAAATGGCCACGTCAACCGACATAATTCTGTCTACTGGGCAAGTGAAAATCCTCACCTAATCCTCAAGAAGGAAGTCAACACCATCGGTGTCACGGTTTGGATTGGGATCTGTGCTTCTGGTCTGGTCGGTCCGTTCTTTTTTGAAAAAACTGTGACAGGCGCCAACTACGTGGCGATGCTCAACAATAATTTCCTTCCAAAAGTGGCAACCTGGCCACACATTCGTGAGATGTGGTTCCAACAAGACGGAGCACCACCCCATTACAGCCACGCTGCGCGCGATTGGCTCGATGAGCACTTCCCTCAGAGATGGGTTGGACGCCGTGGTCCCAGAGATTATCCTCCTCGATCTCCTGACCTTACACCTCCAGACTTTTTTCTTTGGGGTGTGCTGAAGAATTCAGTCTATGCTGAAAAACCAAGGACCATTCAGCAGCTCACTACGAGAATTGTGAATTCTTGCGCAGAAATCAACGAAGATTTGTGTCGAAGTGTGTGCTATTCTGTGGCAGACAGATTTTCTAAATGCATTGAAGAACGTGGTCAGCATTTCGAACACTTGCTCTAATCATGCTTTATATTGTTCTAGTATCATGTACATTGTAATTTCTTAATTTGTGACAATTTCAATAAACATTTACTTTGGAATAAGTGCTTATTGACTGCCTGGTTACTTCTGTCTCACCCTGTATTATATACATACACGCACATATATATACACACATATACATACACATACATATATACATACATACATACATATACATATATATATATACACACACACACACACACACACACACACACATATATATATATATATATATATATATATATATATATATATATATATACACACATATATATATATATATACACATATACATAAGCACACCGGACAAAAAATTAGTCACCCCTAATAGCACCGATAGTAGGAAGTTCAAGGTCACAGAGGGCGCTGATGTAGCATTGGTAAGTGACAAGTAGCGGTGACGTAGCACACAGGATCAGATCTGTTTCGTGAGGTGGTGAAGAACAAAGTGTGTGTTGGATATAGTCTGCAAAATGGGTCGTGAGGCAGACGTTACTCAGTGGCAAAAAGGAGCCATCGTGTTTGGCAGAGCCCACGGACACAAAATGTCTGAAGTAACCCAATTTGTTGGTGTGTCAATGCGTACTGTCCAGCGAGTTTACAAAGAGTGGTGTAGTTCGCAATCAACTGAAAATCGACGGCGTAACTGTGGCCGGAAAACAATTCTCGACAATAGGGGCCGCCGCCATGTTTCTCGTCTAGTAACTGCAAATCGTTTTCAAACCAGAGAACAATTGCTCCAAGAAACCAATGAGGTTCTCCAGCGACCAATTTCCGAACGGACATTGCGACGAGAACTGCATGCGATGGACATCTGGAGCAGGGTACCACGGAAGAGGCCGCTGTTAACAGCAAGTCACAAATTGGCACGTTATAAATGGGCTCAGAGGCACAAAAACTGGACTGCAGCAGATTGGAAACGTGTAATTTGGTCCGATGAGTCCCGTTTTTGTTTGTTCTCCAATGATGGGAGGCGACGAGTACATCGCAGGTCCAATGAAGCCTTTAATCCTGAATGCGTCGAAGGTGTTGTTCAGGCTGGAAACAGAAAGTGAAGCGCAGGAATAGACACCCACGGACTCTGGCGGAACTTCGGGACCGGCTGATGAACAGGTGGCAGCAAATCGATGTTCAGTACATGTACAACCTCGTAGAGTCTGCCTCACCGGATTCGTGCGGTTATCAAGGCCAGAGGCGCCGTCACACGTTATTAGGTACATTCTGAGAGGGGTGACTAATTTTTCGTCCGGTGTGCTTATATACATATACTGTATATATACACACATATATATATATATATATTAGGGTGTGACAGTTGCCCCAACTTTGTCCTACAATGCTGTTCAAAATTTTGGTGTTGCATATTGACAAAAAAATACCCACGTGCAATTTTTTGAAGATTCATGCATATTCGAGTGAGCACCAGCAATTTGAAAAATAGCGATTTTGCTTATACGGCATACGCGCCTATATATGAGATTACACAACCATCATAAGGGATATTAACACAAATAATTTGCCTGTCTTAATTAAAAGCTGTTATCACTAACACAAAAAAGTTAATCATTCTTATTCTCTCATGGTACATTAAGGGGTTTTATCATATATTCACAAGGTATTATTTCTCTAGAGCAAGAAACCATGATTTCTGTTCGGAAACAGATGATCGTTTGCGCTGATTAAGAACGCGGAGTCTGTCATTTTCAACTACTTGAAGGACTTCTTGAAAGCGCTCCTCATCCCTGGCAACATTAAGAAAGTCATGGCAAAGTTTTACACCACGCTCTGCAGCCTCATTGACGACCTGAAGCTTGTCCACAACCCGTTTCATGTTCAGGTAGTCGTCATGATCCGCCCATTCACTGGCTGGACTGTGGAGAAACTGATAGGGCATGCCTAAAATGGTGAAGAACCGGCTTGAGTCAGGCCCAATTAGGTCCACCAGGGCAGTGCCACTTTCTGGGACAGGGGGAAGATATGGCTTTCCATAGCCCCCATGATTGAGCCCCTCTCTCTTAGTAACTTCAGTGCCTTCATGGCAAAGAAGGGCCTTCCTCATCTCCTCTTTTGTCCTTTCTTGTACTTGGGACGAGAACAAAGCCAGTGGGACCAACTCCTCAGTTAGGTACCAAGTGTGTCTACCGAGTGCCACACGTGCTTTGTCAACTATTGTGGCGTCATATGGGGCAAATTCAGCCAAGGTTTCGACCAAATTCAAGTCATTCAGTGGCGCACTTGCTGGAACGGGGCAAACAATCCACCATGGGACATAAACAGCGACTGTGAACACAGCAAACCGTTCTAACTTGCTGATTTGACTTTTAGTCACAACCTCGGCTTTGGGAAACTGCCCTTTGATCTGGCCTGACAAAAGAACAATCTTGAGGGTATAGAGCAGTTTAGCCATCCACCTTGCTTTGTGAAGTGCGCCGGGGTAGACCATTGTGAAGTTCACTGGCTCGGATCCTTTAGTTACACGCAGCAGACAAAGCTCTACCTGCTCCTTGTAGTCGCCATGTGTAAATGGTTGGGCTAGAGATTCACGGAAGAAGTCAGCCATCTCCTGCTGGCGCTCCTCAAACACTCCAGGCATTGCGGGGTAGTAGTATTTCTTGTTTTCATTGTACGCCAGTTGAGAGAAATGGTTCTTGAACCTAGAAATGCAATTATTGGGATTATTGTATTTCGTACTAATCTATAATATTGTTTTAGGGGTATTAAGATTGATATGATCGATCATTTGCTTGGTGTTAGTATATCTTATAAGTCTAATAAAAGAAATTCCACTAAATTTGTTCATTAGATAATAATATTCCTTGTTATTTTGTAAAGCTTATGACTCGCCTCTGGAAAACCATTATGTTTGGACTTGAAGAGCCCTCCACTTTCAAGCAATCCCAGCAAACACCTAGGATGACTTCGCCCACATGCCTGCGACAGGTGCACCAGAATATGGCACGCTCTAATTCCTTTTGGAGGGAGACGCAAGCAGCTGTTTTTTGTCCTGAAAAAAAAATGTATTTGTAGTTTAAGGCCACCATTTCAGGCACGTGCTTTTTGCAGATTTCTGTTAAATCATTCACTGTATTTTGGTATTAGTGTCATGATAAATTCACGCTGATGTTTGAAATAGGTTTACCTGTATTGGATGAAGTTGTGTCGAAAACCATACCAATGACATTCTGTTCACACTCCCAATCGACCAGAAGTTGTTTGGTTGCTGTTGATATCAAGTCTCCTTGAACCAGGCCAGCTTTTTGAGTCAAATGCGGAAGAGGTGGGACTCCAAGAAGCTTTGTGCCATTGACACCAAACACAAGAATGGGCAGGCGGTCATCAGTGCCTTTGGAATCCAGCGTGTCCATAAGTTTACCATCCCAGTGCACCAGTACTTTGTCTGATGGTTGCCATTCATCCATGATTTTTAAACTTATTTCTGACACGATGGAAGCTCGGTATCGGTGGGCCGTCCTTGCATTTAGACTCAGCTTTGATGTATCTCCACCACATGCAGATACAAGGGAGTACACAATTGCACTCAGCTGGGTCGGCGGTGCTAGCTCAAACATGCACCAATCTCCAAGAAAATTTACGGGGGTGTTTCCTAGATAAATACACAACACTAAAACTTTGAACAGCATTGTAGGACCATTTTTTGATTTTTGGAGGGCAACGGTCACACCCTAATATATATATATATATATATATTTATTAGTGTGGACCAAAAAAATGAAGGTTTAAAAATCTTTGTTCCACATGAGTAATGTTATTCCTTTTGCTTACCTTAATCAAATTACAAAATTTGAAACCTCTATGTCAAGTTTTAGGGGTCCCGAGAAAATTGCACTTTTCCTTTTAATGCTGAAAAAATTAATTTTTCCTCATTTTCATAAGTTCTGCTTTATTTTTTGTTGGAAATTCTTTACGATTCTTGAAAACTATTTTGAGCAGGTATTGTTTGTCCTCTTCTTTAGTTGTCACTGCTTGATTAAATTTTTCAATCAATGCAACACCCCGCTCAGCTGTGTCATTTGTCACTCTAAGGGCACGAACTCTAGCACAGCCTCTTTGGTACTCAGGATCTATTCCCCATGTTGATGCAGAATTTTCAGTGAAGAGAGAATTGAGATGTAGAGCATCAAAAAGAGATTTAGTCCTTGAAGTAACAAAATCAGAAATCCTTTTCTCTTTAAAAGAAGCTAGGGTTACCTTGGCTTCTAAACGTTTCAGTCCCTTATTTCTTGGAGGCATTTTGATATTATTTCGCATTTGCTCCTTTTCTTCAAGGGATATGCTTTTGTCAAAGAAGCTTAATCCAACAAGTGTTTCTGAGAGGTACCACAGATGTCGTTTAATGGCATTTTGGGCTTGCTTGATAACACTTGATATCAAAGAATTTTCCTCCATTATTGCAAGATCTTGCAAAAATTTAAGATCAAAATTTGGGGCCTCCTCTGGTTGAGAAGCTTTTGCCCAAGATTTTGCGTATACCAATGCAACAAATAAACAAATTTCTGTTATTGCATCAAGTTCTTTTTTAGTCATCTTAAATTGATTTTGGAGAAGAAAAAGCTTAAATGCATAAATTCCTTTTGCCATCCATCTTGCATGATGGTACGCTCCAGGTCTCTTCAAGGGAGTATTAGAAATGCTTTCTTCTCCAAAAAACAAGAGAACAAGTTGAAAAAATTCTTTATAATCATCTCTTGGCTGTTTAGAGTTGAGTGCCTCCTTCATGATTAAGACTGTTTGATTTTTTAAATCTTGAACTCTTTCAATTATTCTGCAGCTTTGGGAATCAACAGCAGTTGTGATTTGAGAATGATCCATAAAATCCCATTGAGTTTTGAATCTTTTGAAGATTGGAATATCAGGTTCAGAGGAATGGCCCATAGAAGTCCGGAAGACTTGAGATAGGACAATCTCATAAATATGGTGTCTGCAGGCTAAATATAAAAGCTCTTTTCCAAGTTCTTGTTCAATTTTAGTGCAAGCTCCAGCATGGATTCCGGTATTGGATGCTGTTGTGTAAAATGACAGCCCAATAATTCTCTGGGTCATATCATGTTCTTGCAGGAGAGAAATGCAAACACGAGCCATCTCCGTACCCGTGCCAGCAGTGAATTTAGGAATTCCCAGCAATTTCTCTTCACCATTCCCACTGACTAACACTGCAATCCTTTCCATTCTTCCTTCGCCTGCAAGAAAAAGTTAAAATATATAATTTATATATAATTTATATATATTTATTTTTAATATTTTATTTTATATATATATTATATTATATATTTAATATTTTATTTTATATTTAATATATATATATAATATATAATTTTAAATTAAACTCGACTTATTTTAAATTAAACTCGACTTATTTTAAATTAAACTCGACTTATTTTAAATTAAACTCGACTTATTTTAAATTAAACTCGACTTATTTTAAATTAAACTTGACTTATTTTAAATTAAACTTGACTTATTTTAAATTAAACTTGACTTATTTTAATTTGAAGGTAAAATGGTGTAGATTGTGAAAACTAGCTTCAGACAGTGAAATGTAACCTAATTAAATAGAAATTTAGCTATCAAAATGTTTAATTAAAACCAACCAGATAATAACACATTGCCTAGGTGTGAAAACCAGACCCACAACTAAGTTTTTCACCTGAGATAAAAAATATAAATAAAATATGCTAAATTAATCAGACAAAAAAACTAACCTGTAATGTTTTCCAAATTATGGCCCAAAGACTGAGCAACAACAGCATAAGACATAGCTGCATCTCGATTGGAAAGATTCATTCTATCATAGGCTGCTACAACATTTTTGTCAACAGGCTTTGACTTTTTAGGAGCCAACATTTTCTTTTTAAATTGCTCTTCAGAGGGACCTTGAAAATTCATTTCAAGGTTGTCATCATTAGTTGATGGTGATGATGATGATGATGATGTGAAATCATCTCTATTGGCAGGCAAGAATGATCTTTTAGATCGCTTCTGCTCTTTGAGGGCTCTTTCACACTCTAATTCTTCACGATGAAGCCTTCTTTTCTCTCTTTTTGCAAGAATTTGGTCTACTGTACCCATGCTACTTTGTGTAGGATATTCTTGCTGGCTTAAGTAGAAAAGCTTGTCTTCTTCATTTGACATCTCAAAAGGGCATTAGAGTGACCAATATCAAGAATTTCAGCCTTAATTTCATCTTTAAACATAGCTTCTTCAATACGGCATTTTTCCTCAGGCCTTTTTCTGTTTTTCAGCAATTTATCATAACAGCTTATTAAAGAGTCAATCTTTTGGATGGCACTGTCTCTACGCATTGTGGGAATCCTGGCTTTCTCCCATTAGGTCATCACTTCATCTAAGCAAAGATTAATGGATCTTCTTCGTCCCAATTTTTCCTCTTTTTGATGGAAGAAATATGTTTGCAAAACTTGCAGTTTTGTAGGTAAGCGGCAACAAAGTATATCTTTATTTAAATGGCCAATGAGCCAAACTTTAGTTTTAGAATGAGTAGCCATTTTTAGTTTAAAAAATTAAATTTCTGAAATAGTAAAATAAACCAGTTAAATTAGGAGATAAAAAGGATAACTAAAAGGTTCAAGCCAATTAGGCAAAGCCTTTAATTTAGAGTTGACCAATTAAGGATAATATATTTTATCCAAAATTTTTGTTTTCCTTATTAATAATTTTCTCTGAAATAATGATCTAAGATTGTTTTTGTACTCTATTAACACCAAAAATTTCTTAAATAAGAAGAAATTTTTTCATAAGTTGCAACTCAAGAGTTGAGTTGATCATTGATGTTCTAAGCGCGCCTATTCATTGGAAAATTTTTATAAGTCATTAAATCTCGGGACCCCTAAATATTCTCATATTTGACCAAAATTTTGCTGACATGTCTATCTGGTCCAAAGGAACAAGGGCATTAATGTGGAACAAGGATTTCTTCAACTTTATAATTTACCCCCCATTTTGGTCCACACTAATATATATATATATATATATTTTTTTTTCTTGGGTCTCTGGAACCAATTAATGAAAAACCCATTAAACTAATGCATCTCATAACGAAATTTCCTCTTAACGAGCTGTTCAATGGAATGGATTACATTCATTAAGAGAGGTACCACTGTACATATATTTTTTCCTATCCTTTTATATTTCATGAATGGAATGGGAAATTAAAATCACCACAAATAAAAATATTTGAGGTTGGAGTGTGTAGATCTTTTACCCAGTTTATTACCTCTGTAATGGAATCTGAAAATTTTGAGGTTGGCATGTTTGGGGGTCTGTACATTACAATTACAGGTGACCCTCTGTATACACGGTTTCTGATTGCAGTTTCAGCTATACACAGTTTTGGTATTGCTCCCCACCACCCCCGTATACACAGGAGGGGATCTCATCCATACACGGTTTCCCGAGCCAACACAGCTGTGTGTGGTGGCCTGTCGCTCTACCCCTCCACCGCTCACTCAGTCAGTAGCGCACCAGTTACCAGTGTTGCTAATCTACAATACAATTGCCCCAACCAATCCCCCAATATTGAATCTAATTGTGGCGAGGATTCTAATTACCAATTTTGCAAATTTACAAATTATACATCACACAAAGGATGTTATCCAATATTTTAATTAATCGTTATGTTAAATATATGCATCTCTAATGATTTTAGCTTCTTTACAATGTATTTTTATACTTTATTAGTACTACAATTAAAAAAATAAATCAAGCTACTTTTTTGGTGCTTTTTGTAAAAAGTCTAGCACGAACTAACATATTTTTGCAACATCTAGCACAATTTTTGTAATAATAAGTGGCAACACTGCCAGTTACCCACATGTCACCTTGTGAGTTGCTTGTGTTAAATGCTCCATCTACCAGTACTGTGTATTGTTTGTTAATGGTCGTTATTGACTTTGAATTGTCACCATGAGTGCCCCTAAGCATCGTCCTAGCTCTGCATCATCAGAAGACAATCCAAATAAGAGGGCTAGAACATCTATTGCACTAAAAACTAAACTTAAAATCCTTGAACATTTGGAGAAATGTGAGTCTACGGCGTTGTGGAGGGTGAACCCCTTTCCCCCTGGCCTTCATTATTATTATTTAGGTATTAAATTTATTTAATTTTTTGATGGAAATATTGTTATAGGATTTTAATGATTCTCTTTCTTTCTTTCCAGAGGAATAAATAGATAGTAATAAGTAAAGATAAAATATAAAGTTGTGAGTAAGGATAAAAATATAAAGTAATAAGTAAATAAACATTAAGATAAACTATTAAGTAGAAAGTAATAAATAATAAGCATTAAGAAAATAAATAATAAACATTAAGTTGTGAATAAACAATAAGTTACATAAAGATAATGTTGTTAAACTTGTAAACAAGGAATGAGGAATAAAACAGTTTTGTTAATAGTAAGAGAAAAAGAATGAGAGTTGGACGGTCGCCTGTTAAAACCTGTTGGCAAAACGCAAGAATTAAATTAAGTACTAAATTGTTAATATTTTAGTGAAAGGAATAAAAAAAATGGTAAATAATTAAGTTGTTAAGAAATTCTAAGAGAGTGTGTGTGTGTGTGTGTGTGTGTGTGTGTGTGTGTGTGTGTGTGTGTGTTAAAACTAAATCAAATGTTAAGAGAAATAGAAAAATAAATAGTTTAAGTTAAGAAAATCAAGATCATAACAGAAGGAAGCTATTCTTGCAAGACCTGTGAAACAAGTGAGAAACTGTTGGTGGTACGAACCAGCAGTCATGGAATCAGGGGTCTGGGCAGCGAGCCTGGATCCAACAACCCTTCAAGGTAAGCAGCCTGGTTTCGTGGAGGCCTTAAATTTAAAAAATTCTTATTCATGGTGCAGCCATTAGGTTAAATGGAATCCCACCACAGCATCACTAGGTCGTGCATATGGTGTGAACGAAAGTACAATTCGTACAATCAAGAGAAATGCTGAGAAACTTAAACAGTCAGTGGTTGAAGCTCGCTCCCTCATTAGAGTCTAAAGTGGCCTATAAAGTTAGAAATCTCTTGCTTCAATTCAAAAGATGGAAAAGTTGCTAGGAGTGTGGTTGGAGGATCAAAACCAGAAAAAGGTTAACGTTGTATCCCATCATCAGCCGCAAAGCAGTTAGAATTTACAATCATCTTAAGGAAGATTCGGGTGAACCTGCATCTGCTGAGCCTTTTACTGCCAGCAAAGGCTGGTTTGAAAGGTATAAGCAGCGCCAGAACATTCACAGTCTAGTTGTACAAGAAGCAGCCAGTGCAGATGTAAATGCAGCTAATAATTATAAAGAATATTTTAAAAGAATGATGCAATCTGGTGGCTACAAGCCACAACAAGTGTTTAACGCTGATGAAACTGGTGTTTATTAGAAGAGAATGCCTAAACGTACATTTATCTCAAAAAATGAAAAGGTAGCCCCAGGTTTTAAAGTAGCCAAAGATCGATTTACACTTTTATTGTGTGGCAATGCGGAGGGTGATTATAAGTGTAAACCTTTACTTATATACAAGTCCCTAAATCCAGGAGTTTTACGTGGGCATTCAAAGAACACTCTACCAGTGATATGGCGAGCTAATAAAAGTGCATGAATGAATGCTGCAGTATTCAAGGATTGGTTTGTAAATCACTTTTGTCCTGAGGTAGAGTTATTATCGGAGGTCTAATCTTGCTTTCAAAGTTTTATTACTTTTGGACAATGCGCCTTCCCACCCTACTTTCCTCAATGATCTGAACCCTAATGTACATGTTGAGTTTTTGCCACCTAACACGACATCGTTAATACAACCAATGGACCAAGATATTATTTCAGTGTTTATGGCAGTCTACCTCAATAGAACATTTGATCAGTTGTTGGATGCTACTGATGGTGAAAATACGCCTACTGTTACTGATTTCTGGTGTCAGTATAACATACGTGATGCACACAACAATGTCAAGATTGCATAGAATGGAATGTCTGAGGCAAATATGAATCATGGTTGGAAGAATTTGTGGCCAGAGAGCTACCATGACTTTACAGGATTTGTAAAACAGGACACCACAGTAGCCAACATTGTCAGGCTGGCACGCAGTATTGAAGGTGAAGGGTTTGCCAACATGGAGAAGAGTGATGTTCATGAGCTTATTCAGTCATATGAAGATGAGCTTACTGTAGATGACTTACTGGAGATCTCACAACAGGGACAGAGATTTTATCTGCTGTAAATTCTGTCTCCCAACTAGCTATGGATGCAGACCCAAACCTAGAGAGAGCTTTGGAATTTCAAAGAGGTTTATTGTCTGTAATGGCCACCTACGAGGAACTGTATAAACAAAAACAGAACAAACTTAAGCAGCCTACAATATCAAAGTTTTTTCTCAAGACTCCACCTCCACCCACTCCAAGTTCTACTAGCCCTACCCCAGGTACATCTTGTGACCACACTCCATCACCTGGTCCCTCCAAGATCCCAACCTCTCCTCTTGATGTCAGTTTACCTCCACTACCTGATGACTCAGATCCAGATGACCCACCACCTGCTTCATCTCCAGTATCTTCTGCATCTCCACAAGACTCTCACCAGTAAACATCATCCGCAGCAACTCTACCCAATCTGTCGACCTTTATTTGTAAGTTAAACCATTTTTTCCTTGTTACTGCAGTAATAATATGTGCAGTTAATATATAAATATACATGTATAGTATGTGTTTTGGTGTTTCTGTACGTGTTTTAGTGATGTATGAGGAAATATAGTTGGTCATAGGGAGGGGGTCAGTTGGTCTAGGGATTGATTGTATTTTTTCCTATAAGGTATTAGTCCCTGTATGCACAGTTTCCGTTTACACAGGCATTTTCAGGAACCTACCCCCGTGTATACTGAGGGTCACCTGTAGTACCATATTTAATTTTTCAACTTTTGCTGCTACACATTTTATGTAGCTGTTTGAGGTACTTCTAGTCATTTCTGTCATATGCCTTTCGCATGTGTAAATAGCACATCCTCCTTTACGTCTCACTGTTCTGTCAGCTTGGAGGATGTTATAGCTGTCAATTTGTATTTCTTTTTTGTCAATACAGGACTCACAATTTTCACAGTTCACCTGGCAGTCCTTTAGATGAGTTTCCATGAGGCATGCAAAGTCTACTCCAGCTTCTTACAAAGAGTCCTTTCAGGTATAAAACTTTGTCCGGGGAATGGTTTGATTTAAGGCCCTGAATATTGGCTAGGATTATTTTTATTTTTTCTCTAGCATTTTCACATACAGGTGGTTCTGATTCCTTTTCCAATGGGGGTGCTGGTTTCATTGCCTTGTGGTCCTCCAAGAATTTACCTCTCTATCTTTGTCAGTACCTGTTGTCCCGATAATGGATGAAATGCCTTTGTGCATGCCTTCTGTCCAGCTCTCGGATTCCTATATTTGTCAGCTGATTTTGTAATTGCTGGATAGTATTTAGCAGCTGAATTGTGTTGGCTCCATCTAATTGGCACTCTTCTTTGATGTTCATTTTTCCTGTTCACACATTGCATTCTTTTGAGGGTGGTGGTAACAGCATTTTTTTACATTTGCAACTATCTTGTATAGGTGTTGCAGACCATAAGATGATGGAACTTGCATTTCTTATGCATGTTGCATAGTGTGGGATGTGCATATATGCACTGCACATCCCAATACCTGCAGTTCCCTTTCATGTAGTATTTACATACGATATTTTCTACACTTCTTCTTCTTGTTCTATTATTTTCAAAGTTATTATCATTATTTTTCTTTGGCTGTTTATTTTCTATGGTTTTAGTTATTATCTTTTTATCATTTTGCTCTTTGGACAGTTTGATTACTTCACAACTTTTACTCATTTATTTTCTTTCACCTGTCTTCCTTCTGTATTATATTGTCTTTATTATTATTCGTTATTAAATTATTGTTAATTATTATGCTGTTATTCGTTATTTCATCCTCTCTCTCATCCACCCAGTTTTTTTGTTGGGGCATTTCCGAACCCTTGTCCCCCCATTATTTCATTCTTTTTTGTAACATTCGAGTCTGCTATCTCCATTTCTTTAAATACCGTGAATGAATTTACCATCTGTGTACATGGCACCACATAGAAATTTGATCCCTAAACATGTTTTGCATTCAAGACAAGAGTTATCTCCCTATCATTCCAATTCATGCAGATAAAGTCTTGCAGTCATTGACAGAAATCACACCTAATCGGTGAGTTTTCTGTTGTTTCCAGATTACACAAATTGCAGATTAAGTGAGAATTTGGACCCATAGCCATGCTATTCCTTAATTAGCATAAAAAGAAATACCCACACAAATTCTTTTATTTATTTATTTTTATTTCTATTTTTTTCCTTTCGATGGTTGAGGGTTTTTCAAGGGTTTTCTGACCTTTGCGTTTTATGACCTTTTTCCTGCCTTGTTTCAAACTTTCTTGAATGCCAACCATATTTCGCTTTAAATATACACGTTAAAACTGGTAATAAATTATGTAAACTGTATTGCACTTTTAGTTTTAATAAATTTCACTTTATATATTATATGTACGGATCCACTGATACTTTATACACTTTCGGGTGTGAACAGAATAAACTGCCAAGTAATTTATTCCCTTCTTATTTGGGTGTTAAATACAGAGAGAGAGACAGCATGTCCATTCACCACAAGGTACAAGTGTGTGTGTGTGTGTGTGTGTGTGTGTGTGTGTGTGTGTGTGTACAGGGTGTCCCATAAGTCCGGCATCATAGGAAAAATAATAAAAAAGGCAAAACAAAAGCTTTTATTTACAGAACGTGCTCAATATGTCCACCACTGTTTTCAATACACAAATTCAGACATGATACCCAGTCAGCAAGCACACGGTGAATGATGTCAGGAGTAATGGTGTTACATGCCCCAATAATGCGCTGCCACAAATGTTCAACACTCCTAATTTTCTCTGCGTATACCAGCGCTTTCAAGTGGCCCCAGAGATAAAAATCTAGTGGCGTGAGATCCAGGCTTCTAGTTGGCCATTCCACAGGCTCTCGATGTCCTATCCAATGACCAGGGAATTGTTGGTACAGGTATTCCCTTACTTGGGTGCTGTAATGTGCAGGAGCGCCATCTTGCTGGAACCATGTTGGGAAATTCCCTTCTTCATTCAAGACACTGGCAAATTCTTCTTCCTTGAGCACACGTAGGTAGGTGCCTCCAGTGACATGTTCATCGAAAAAGAGGGGGGCCTATGATGCGATCCTTCCAAATGCCACACCATACCATCACCCGAGATGCACCTTGTTCCTTTGAAGAGGTATACCAGTGAGGGTTGTTTTGAGACCAGTAGCGGGTGTTCTGTCGATTTACCTCACCATTTCCATAAAAAACAGCCTCATCACTGAACAGAATGGTGGATGGGAAATTGCATCCCAAACATAAATTATGGTTTGTAGAAATAGAAAAATATGAATTTCTCCTATGATGCCGGACTTATGGAACAGACACTATATATATATATATCAGTGGCGGCTCGTGGTAATTTTACTTACGCATGCAGTCACATGCATTACAGTGTAGTACATATTAGATAAGCTGTATTTTGTCTTTTATGGTATTCTTATGAGTTATGTAGTAACCGAGGATAGAACCAATATTATATTAATAATATTAATAATAATTTTAACTATTTTTTTAACTTAAATAATAATTTTAAATTCATTGAGTATATTATTTATGCATGCAGTGCATGCCTTGCATTCATTAAGAAGCCGCCCCTGATATATATATATATATATATATATATATATATATATATATATATATATATATATACATACATACATATATACATATATATATATATATATATATATATATATATACATATATATATATATATATATATATATATATATATATATATATATACCGTACACACACCTTTCAAATGCAAACACGCAGTATAATTAACGTAAAGAATGGTGCTTGTATAGGAGAACATTCCGCACAAGATCATCTTGCGCGGAATATTCTCCTATACAAGCGCCATTCTTTACGTATATATATATACACATATATATAACACATATATATATATATATATATATATATATATATATATATATATATATATATATATATATATATATTAGGGTGGTCCAAAATTATACAGTAAATTTTAAAAGTATCTGAATCCTAAGTCTTACCCTCAGAAATTGTTACCTATATTAAAAAAATGTTACTGACCAAAACTTATCAAAATTAACAAATATTTAGTGGTGCCACACTCGACTTTAAATTTCTTAATTTTCTTGTTTCAAAATTCTTTGAATTCATATTCAAAAATTTCTTTAGTTTATCACAGTCCCCCTCCATATTCAACTAAAATGGAGTATTAACCACTCAGAGGGGGGGTCTTATGGGTGCCCATCTCCCATTCATTGTTGCTGCATTCGCAGTTCCTGCTTCAAGTTTGATTTTTTTACATTAGGAAACTGCAGGCGATGTTGCTCCACTACTTACAGGAGAAACTGCTTTTGAGTTTTGACTTTCATTCTTAGTTAGATGTGCATTGAAATTTTTTATTAATGTTATTCCTCTTTCGGAATTACCATTTGTTACCATCATTGACTTGACTTGACATACTCAAGGGCCATTTGATAATCTTGTCTGTTCTTCCAGTTTGTTGGATCATCTTCAAGAAAGGCTATTGGGAGTCCGAGCTTAGTGAAAAATAGTCAAGACAAGCTAGTAACAAAGGTGGCTACTGTCTTGTTTTGAATATCATTGGCAGAAAGATTCAAATTTATTCTTTTTGGCGGATGTTTAGATCCCCTTATGTCGAGTGCCTTTACTAAGTTTACCATGTCTCTTTTAACATCAATGGAAATATCTTCATCAAAGAATGAAAGTGAAATAAGAAATTCACTTTGGTACCAAAGATGGAGAGAAAGTGCTTGAGATGCTGCAGAAGCAATGCTCTTTTCTTCATATACTAGCAGCAGTTTTAGTAGCGAAAGATCATTGGCAGGGGCAGAAGCAGTGATAGGTGCAGAAAATCATGCAGGAACATAGTGTCTAATGGCAAATTGTGCAAAACGTTTTATTCCACTTTGTTCCTTTAGTGTCATTTTAAACTGAGAGCAAAAAAGATTTATTTTTATTATATAAATTATGCAGGACATCCATCTGGCACAATGCAAAGCACCTGGGTTCAGAAATTTGACCCCACATGGTGGTACATCTCCTGTAATCATCTCAGATTTGTGTGGAGGTTAGATGTTTTTTACAAATAACAAGCAGATCATCACATCCTAGAGTATCAGGAAAGGTTTCAAAATTTTTATTATTGATGGAGTTTCAGGCAGACAAAGCGTTTGAATATCGGAATATCAGGTCCACTACTGGCAGAACAAAGACACACCTCAAAAACATTGGATGCAATAAGTTCAATTATATGGTGCCAGTATGCAATATTTAGTAAGTCTTCGCCAAGCTTTTGTTCTATTTGTGCAGTAGCTCCCTTTTTAAGACCCGTGTTCATGGCAGTTGTGTTAAAGCACATACCTTTTATGTGATCAATTACATTCCAGTCCTTTAAACATTCGACAACAGCTGTTGCAATGTCTACTCCTGTGCCAGACTCGAGTTTGGGTACTACAAGCAACTTTGATTTGCCTCCTCCTGACACCAACACTGCTAATCTTTTAACTTTTTCATTTCCAGTTAAATCAATTAGCATTTTTCCATCCCAATGCACCATCAAAGAACATTCAGGATTAAAGGATTCTTTTAAATCTTTTGCGATTTTCTCATGTACATCCATTCTCTTTCGATAAACTGTACTTCTGCTTATGGACAAGTCATTAAGATCATGATCTAATGCAGAGGCAGCAGCTGATAGCTCACATATACGGCCTGTCTATCAGAAATATTCAATCTATCCAGTACAACTGCAATGTCTCATGTTACAAGTTCTTTCTTACTTGGTTTGCTAGGAACCTTCTTGCCCGCATTATTTTTTGATGCCATGTTAGTTTTACACAACATTGTTTCATCTTCACTACTCATGCTACTTGATGAAGTCAATTTGGCAGACTTTGTTTCTTCCTCCTTTCTCTTACTTTCCCTACATGCTAACCATTCTTTAGCTGACTCTCTCTTCCTCTTACAATCTTCTTTCTCTGATAATGCTTTGTCAACATTAGCCATATATCCTTTTCTTCCCTTCTGTTTTTGAGCTTGGAGGAATTCTGTCTTCTTTAATCTTGATCATCTCGTGCGCTTTTTGGTGAGCAATATCAGAGAGATCGTTTAAACTGTCCTGAAACAATCTCTCTCTCTCACGCTGAGTTTTGGAGCACCAGAATTCTAATTTTTGGAGTGTTCTATATTTCGTATATACTTTTTCAATCATTGGTATAACATTATAATCAGCTTTTGTTGGAATTAACTAGCTTGTTCCCAAAATTCAACTACCTCTATGTAAACTGCTTTAGAAGCTTCTCTTAGAGTTTTCTTTTCCTTAAATAAATAAAAAAGATGACGGAGCACACCACCTTTGGAAGGAAGTTTTCTTTTCTCCTGCATATCATTTCAATTGGTTGTCCAATGAGCCATATTTCGGTATTTCTGAGTTTTCATTGAGGAACTTGCCATTTCTAATATGATTATTCACTAATGTAACACTACAAACAATACACTGCAAATGACTGTAAACAATACACTGCAAATGACAGGTTGGCAAAAAACTGAGGCTTGTGAATAAAAAATATGATTGTTATAAGAATGCCCTTCCAACACATTTATGCAAGATGAGTACTTAATGGGAAAAGTGATGAAATCTATTTCATGGAAAAACGTGAATACAAGTATCAACAGAACATATGCGATTCTTGCCTCAACGTGTTCAGTACCACTCATACAAGATGTGCTTTGGAATATTTAATCACAATAAGCATACAAAAATCTATATTATGCAAAAAAATGATATATCAAAATATTTTTTGTAAAGAGACAATAAATCTACATTATGGGGAAGAAGCAAAAAAGGTTTTTAAAAACATCTAAATTCAAATGTGATGTGGCACCACTTAGAATTTTTTTATCTTATTTAATCTTATGACATTCTCAGGAACATTCATTAAACAAAAGTGCCCTGCTTGAGCACCATTCCATGTTTTCTTTTTCCTTCATGCCTATTTTCATCATAAATATTATTCACGTGTTACTTTCGTAAAATAATTTTCATATTATATATATATATATAGTATATTAAATATTTCAGCTTGAAGTTTCAATGGTTTCTGGGAAATATTATTTTCACTTATAATGGATTTGTTTAATATACTTTGGACATCTACAATACATTAAGTTTTATTTAAAAATTATATATTTAAATATTTCAGAATTTGTATGACCTTTTTCAAGCATAATCTGACTACGGTACTTTTATTTTGCTACATTTGAGTAGTTGAGGATAGCAAAATATCAATTAAATATATTTTTGGTTTGTTACCTTAAAAAAAATTCAAGTTGTGGTTAAAAATAATAGTTATTAGTTAAATTAATTATTATTTACATTAGAATTATTTTTAGGCCTTACAATTTAGTAAAATTAGTCAATTTCTAGGTTGATGAGTTACAAATGTATTTCACTATTAAAATAGTTTGGAAATATTAAGAGTAAGTAAAGTTTCTGCAAATCTTTTAAAAAAATAAACCATTAGTTGGGTTTCAATAACATTTATGGCAAATGGATACGACTTATGTTGCGTATCTCAACAGCCTGTAACTAAAATAGACTAATTTTAATCAAACTCCACACAGTTTGCTTATATATATATAAGTAAAATAATCTTAAAACAATACTGTACTTAGGTCTTACTATATACACAATTTACAATGGAATGTCAAATTAAAAAGGGGCAAATTAGAAAGCCTAACCCACTCTTACCTATAATATGAATAATTTTGTCTTTTTTTGTAGAACTTCTTCCTATTAGAAAGTTTTCTGGCTTAACATCTCTATAAATTAATCTTCTAGAATGTACATACTCTATCCTATGAAGCTGACAACAAAAGAAAAAAGGCCATTCAGATATTTGGTATTAAAAACTTTTTGGGGTTAATATGAATGAATGAAAATTCAATTTTTTTTTAAACATACTTATTCTGAAATTCATTTATTTATATTTGGCCAATTTATACATTAATCAATCTTATTAAAATTCAGTTTGTGATTTATTCTAATTTCTTGAAATATTTCAGAAACAAACTACTAAAGCCATACTTACCAACTGAATAGCTATTAACAGCACAGTTTTCAAAGAGAACCTTCGACCACACATATCAAATAAATCTTCTAAACTAGGTCCAAGGAGCTCCATAACAAGCGCATTGTATTTACCACACACTCCAAAATAGTATATTTTTGGTATACCTTCAACTGCAATGGGAGAGAAAAAATTACTAAACTAATAAAAAGTAATACCAAACTCCAATACTTCTTCACAAAAGAAATAAGAAATGAAATGAATGAGGGAAAAAGACAAACACTATGTTAAAAGACTGAGTTAAATTAAAAATATTTATATAGGGCCTACCATGTAATAAGATACAAAACTCATGCTTTTCATTATTTTGTGCATTATCCCCCAACAAATACTGTATATCATCATGTAGATATGGAGTGAAAACTACACTTTGCAAAGGCCATCATACTATCTCAATGGCAAGCTAATTAAAAAACACTAAACCCCCACTATGTCAGACTATTTTGTGATTTTTTGCTCCATTGAAATAGTGAAACAGATTTTATGAGATTGAAAAAAATCATGAATTAGTCCAAAAATCACAAAATGACTGACATGGTAACATGTACAGGAGTTCCTGCATGATTGTGTCAGGGCAAGCATCATATCTGGTCCTCCTCACAATGCAACTCTTCACTATATGCTACAGCATAGCAAGTCAAATATTCTTTCATATAAACTTTTTTTTTTTTTTTCAATATTTTTATATGTATGTATACTGTACAGGTACTGTAAGTCTGTACTGTACTTTATTATTAAAACATTTACATTAGGTTTATTAATTTTCTTCTTTGTTCTTGGTAAGCCTCCCACTGTCAGACATTAAAACACCCACATAAAACAGTAGTGAAGAAAATAAAGCAGTACTGAGTGGTTAATTTCTGAATAATCACAACTTTGGTGCAATAATCAGAGATTTCCATGATTCTCACCAATTTTTCACAATATAGTGAAGAGGTGTGAAAAAAATCACAAATTGGGAGAGGTTCATGTAATAATTCTTGATTTTCAGTAATTTGATTAAGCCAGAGCCTTGAGGGTCATGAATTAGTGGAGGTTTAGTATTATCACATTCCTCTTTAAAAATCAAATGCAACCCCATATTCTTAATTTATTAATGGACAGGTAAGTCTGAGTAAATATGAGGGTTGTTTAAAAATAAGTTTACGAGGTTAATTACCTATGCATCATGCATAGTACAATAATAATGCTGGTAGTACAATATTTTGTTAGGCATGTGTGGCAACATCCAGGTCACCACAAAACAAAAAGTTCAAGATTGTACCATCAGCTGATGGAAATTATTTTTTTGGAACCATCAAGGCATTTTGCATGTTCAATTCATGCAAAAAAGGAAAACAAAAAAATGCCACTTCTTAGAGTGAAACTTCACAGCAACTCCACATGGCTATCAGAAGAAAATGTGCCAGGATGCTTACTGCGGGTGTGGTGTTCTTGCATGACAATGCATGCCCTCACACTGCAAATCAGACACACCAACTTTTGGAACTGTTCCACTAGGAAGTCATGGATCATCCCCCCCATAGTCCTGACCCTCCACCAAGCAACTTCCATTTGTTTCCAGCCCTAAAGGAACACCTCAGAGGTAAACAATTTCAAAACAATCCTGATGCAAAAGTGGCTGTATGAAACTGGTTAAAAACTAAGGACCCTACATTTTACTCAACCAGCATCAAAAAGCTTGTCCCACACTACGACAAATGTCTGAATCTGTTTGGTGATTATGTAGAAAAGAAAAGTAGTAGTAAGTTGTTGTTGAAATACTTGTCATAATTACTTGCCTTATAATAAAACAACAACTTCAAAACACCTTGTAAACTTGCTTTTTGAACAACCCTCATATCAAATTATATAATGACTAAAAAAAGATGAAAAAAAAAAAAAAATAGTGGTGATTCTGAATTGGAGGTTTCATTCATTAATATCATACATAAATTCAAAATAGCATATACATAGTTCATTCAATTTATTAAGGCCTACCAGTAGGTTTATATGCTATCAGAAATTAGAGACCTAATTTAATATATATTAATCAATCTTACCTCAGAGTTAAACACCCTCTAACATAAAATACATACCTTTAGGCTTTTCTTCTGGAAAAAAGAAAAAAAAAAATTAGTAATACCACAAAAATGAGTACCATATTTCATTTGCCTCCAACAGATCATTATTTTCATGCAAGGTTTCTGAAAGTAGTCTTGCTACTAAGTTCATAGCTAATTGGAATTGGTCAAATAATAATATATAATAATAATAATAATAATAATAATAATAAAAATAATATATTATACATACACTTTATCTTACCTTTGGTTAGCTTCCACCCAAATTGTTTCATTCTGATGAAGGTCAAGCTTTTCACTCCACCTTAGACCTACAGTTTAACGTGAAATCCGAACCACACCTCATGAGCAGCCCAGCATCTTACACTAGGCCACTCAGGGTACCCATTTATCTACCAAACACTTTCTTTATTGTATGGAAGAATGAACAGCTGGGTTCGCTGTGCACCAGCTACCATCACCAGGTCTTGAACCCAGGGCTGATGGATTTGTAGTCAGTGATGTAAAACCACTACACCACTGAGGCGCGCACGCGCGTGCACACACACCACACACACACATATATATATATATATTATATATTATATATCCCCACAAGGGGTTCTAAGCTCGTGCTCTTGAGTGCTCTTTGTGCTCGTTTGTACGTGCTTGTTCCTGGAGGTTTCACGTGCGCCCTCCCGGCCCTAGCACCCAAGGATGATGGGGCTCGACCTGCAGTCCTTGGTCTTTTTCCACTTCGACTGTCCCCTCCACCTTTCTTTTTCCTCTGTCTTTCCTCTCACTTTTCTTTGTTTTTCCGCCGAGATATGCCCTTTTAAATAGAGGCAATCGGTTCTTCCCGAACTTAAAAAAAATATATATATATATGTGGTGTGTGTGTGTGTGTGTGTGTGGTGGTGTGTGTGTGTGTGTGTGTGTGAGAATTTCACAATAAAACATGTGAAATAAATAAATGATACCTACCCACAAGGTAAAGTGAAAAGTAATTCCGGTTAATATTGATTATTCATCCAGTCACACCCAGTTAAACAAATACCATATATTGAATCCCCATTAATATTAAGAAAATATCCATCTTATCTTGTGCAAATTGGTCGAAATATTTTTTTAAATAATAATTATGATTATCTTTTGGCATTTATGATATATATATATATATATATATATATATATATATATGCACAGGGTGTCCCAAAAAAACTATATACTCTTTATAGCATCATATATTTATAATTTAAAAAAAAAATATATATATATTGTTATAGCAATTGCCAATGAAAGGTAAATTAGTAATCTAAGTGATCAAAATGTTATAGCGAGTTGTTTGCATATAAAATTTAATTAACTACACCAAGTGCTCAAAATTTCTCCGGCGGCATGAATGCACTTTCAATACAACAAAATCGTGTGGTCTGATGAAGCTACCTTCAAGCTGAATGGCACAGTAATTGACACAACTGCAGGTACTGTCACTTGATAATCCACACGTTTATGTGGATAAACATTGTTAATTTACCAGGATTAACAGCATGGTGTGGTTTATCATCCAGGGGTTTGGTTGGACCATTTTTCTTTAATGGGACAGTTACTGGTGCCACATACTTGACATGCTGCGGACAGAAATTATACCTGCAGTTCGGAAGTTGTTTCGAAACAATGACTTTTACTTCAACAAGATGGAGCCCCCTCATTATCATTGTGATGTCAGAAGGTACCTCGATGAAACGTTTGCCTAACCATTGGATAGGACGAAGAGGAAGCGTTGAGTATCCTCCACGTTCACCGGACTGACTCCACTTGATTTTTACTTGTGGGGCTACCTGAAGGATACAGTTTATGGTACAAGACTGCAACACTCGAACACCTTAAGGAGCAATTAGGGAAAAGTGCGGGACCATCACAGCATCCACATTAGTCCATGTCTGTGAATCAGTTAGTCGATGCATCAAAAGTGCATTCATGCCGCTGGAGAACATTTGGAGCACTTGGCTAGTTAATTAAATTTTATGCAAACAACTCGCTATAACATTTTGATCACTTAGATTACTAATTTACCTTTCATGGCAATTGCTATAACAATATATTGTTTGGTTTTTTAAATTTAAAATATATGATGCTATAAAGAGTATATAGTTTTTTTTGGGGACACGCTGTATATATATATATATAATATATATATATATATATATTATAATATATATATATATTATATATATATATTAGGTGTCTCTTATTTTCGAAGTGTTGATTTTTTTAGGTTGCGCCCCCTCAACCAGTTCCATTGGTTGAAAAAACATCACATATAACATTTTTTTTGGATTGAACAATTTTTAGAGGTCGCCCCCCCATTAAAGTTCATAAAATATAGCTATTATTTATGCAATTAATATTTGAAATTACTAGCAGTTGTCAAGTATACTAAACATGTGTTTTTAATTACGGTAATTAATCATCATATTTATGATGAATTCAATTAAATGAATATATTAGAGATAATTGTCAAGTTTGTAGCTGAAAATATTGCTTGATAAGACAAGATCAACCTGTTTAAACATGTTTCATCAAGAATGCTCCAGATTATGTTGCAATTGTTTATTTGTCATCATTCAGTGTTCTGCTGTCATAAGTAAAAGGTGTGTAACTGTGTATCACTATACTTCTTTTTTGCTATTATCAGATAATAAACTATGTTATTTATATTTTCACAATATTTATACTGATTTTGTTATTAGTGTTTGAAAAAAAATTTAATGAATTTAATGAAAAAAATTAGAATTTATGCTCTTATACACATATTATGAAGTTTTAAACAATGTTGCTATTTGTCACAAAGACAAAGTAATTTTAATTTTGCTAGTTGTTTATGTCACTACTATTGCCATTACATTCAGTGATATATGGGAATTACAATTTACGAGTAACAGTACAAAAAACATTACTAAGGATTCTGTATGGTCTGGTACGGGAGGAGGTCCATGGGGGGGGGGGGGGGGGACACCATGAGTTACCGCACTGGTGACACCAACCCTAGTGACGCACTGTTTCTATTTCCAATAAAATAGCAAAATATAAATTTCTACTACAAAAATATTTATTCCTTGTTTCTTAGATTAAAAAATAATAGGAATAATAATTGAGAAAAACGTTAGATTTATAAAATAGACCAAATTAACTTTGTTATGTCTACCAATTTTTTTTTTTTTGTAATTTAAAAAAGTCAAAACAGTGATTTAGCCCTGCTCTACAAAACCATAACACTACATTAATATTTTGTTTTCTTATTTTGCAGATGAATACAAGAAGACCATTCTATTTGCTCGGATCTACAGTAGATGATATTAAAGGCTCAAAGCTGCCCCCATATAGGCAAGCTTTTGGTTATTTTATGCACCTCCACAGAGAGAAAAACATGACAATCCGCGATGCTCTGCGTCAATCTATTCGAGCCACAATAGTTATCTGGGATAAGGCCAATATTCCTACTCAGCAGGAACCTTGTGCCATGAAGAAGTTAGAGAATTTCTTTAACGAATGGACTTGCTTAAAGAAGCATGCTTCCAGAACAAGCCAGACCATAAAACCAAGGAGGCTGATTTTGTAGAGCGATTGGAAGATCTCTTTGACATCACCCATGGAGACGCTGAGAAGCTGATCAAGAATCGTGAGGACTGGGAGTTCCTTCAACTGCAAAGACAAAAAGGTCGTCCTGGCTCAATCGGTGGTGTGGACACTGTACATCTTCACCGCACAAAAAATGCAGTCAAACGGTTGGAAGCTGAGGCAGAGAGAAAAGGAAAGTCAGAATCTTTGATGGAGGCGTCTACTAGTCAAGTTTACTAACTTCTTCCACATCTTCCAGCAACACTGATGAAAGTGAGAATGAGGAGGAGGAGCCCAAAGGAGCTTGTGCTTTACCAAAATCTAAGAAAAAACGAGGCATGAAAAACATCATGACTATTCAGATGTCTGCTGCCCTGGATCGTACACAAATTTCCTCTAGAAAAGCAACATTTATCCTCGCAGAGGCAGCTAAAAGCTTTGGTTTGGACGCTTCAGATTACAACATAAACCAACATTCTATCCATCACCTTCGAAATAAGAACCGAGCTCATCATGCTAAAGAACTTAAGGAGCATTTCCATGGAGAATGTTCTATGACAGTCCACTAAGATGGCAAGATGATGGAGGACCTCACCTCGCACAAGCACATTGATTGTCTCCCGTACTTGTGTCAGGACCTGGTGTTGAACAGCTGCTTGGTGCCCCAAAATCCCAAACTCAACTGGAGAAGCACAAGCTGAAGCCGTCTTTAACTGCCTGAATGAATGGGGAATTACAGAGAGAGTAAAAGCAATTTGTTTCGATACAACAGCTTCAAACACGGTCAATATAGTGGAGCCTGTGCTCCCATTGAAGCAAAATTGGGACATGATGTTTTGTACTTGCCTTGTAGACACCATGTTTTAGATTTATTGTTGGTAGCTGCATTTGAAGCAACATTGGGATCTACATCAACTGGTCCAGAGTATTGATCTTTAAGTGTTTTCGTGACAATTGGACTTCTGTTGATCAAAGCCAGTTCCAAACAGGTGAGACAGACACGATTACTAAAGAAGCAATTATCCAGTCTAAAACTGAACTAATTCAGTTTGCTAGATCCCAGGCACCTATGCTATGGGATGACTATCAAGAACTTTTGGATCTGTCCATCATTTTCTTGGAGGTGTCCCCAATAAAGGCATCAAGTTTCGTGCACCAGGTGCCATGCATCGAGCTCGCTGGATGTCCAAAGCGCTCTATTCTATCAAGATGTGGCTTTTCGAAACCAGTTCAAGATGACTAAGACTGAAGAACGAGGAATTCGAGATCTTTCCCTTTTTCTGTTCTCATCTATATGAAGGCTTGGACAACATCCTCACTCCCTATTGAAACCCCATTTAATGACTGGCTGGCTCTTATGAGGTCATTGATTAATTATCCTAACAAAAAGATTCTGATGCAACTAAAAAAAAGCTCTCTAACCACTTATGGTACCTGTCTGAAGAAGCAGTTGGTCTTGCTTTCTTTGATGAGCGAATTACTACAGATGTAAAGAAACGCATGGTAAAGGCATTAGAAGATGAGTCCACTGATAGACCACCCAAGCATCCTCAGATTCCTGAATCGACCTTCTGCTCTGGTGAAGGACTACACCAACTTGTTACAAGAAATACTAGAGAATTCTTTACTAAGCTGAATTTGCCAGAAGGATTTCTGAACAAGGCACCCAGCACTTGGACATCCAACTGTGAATATTTAAGGGCCAGAGCTATTGTTGCAGCTCTATCTGTTGTAAATGACCGGGCAGAACGTGCAGTAGCTTTAGTTCAAGAGCTGAATAAGAAATTGACAGTGGGGGAAGAGCAGCTCCAGTTCCTGCTCCAAATTGTTGCAAAACACCGCCAGTCACCCAGTTCCATCAAAAACTGTTCTTCTCAAAAAATAACCATCAATGAGGTCGCACCTTAAAATACACCATATTGTATAATCATTGTATATTAAATAAATGTTGTATAAGGAAATAATGCTAATTAAAGTAATTAAAGTACGTAAATAGCACTGGCATTTTGAATTTATCTCTATATAATAAACTAATGGTTTGTTTTTGTAGCAATGCTTCATTGCTGATTGTATATAAAAAAAGAGCCAGGAAGGATTTTGGATAGGAGAAAAAGGATTGGGATAAAGAAGGATTGAGGACCAAAGGATGGATTATAACAACATCAAGGATAGGTTAGAAAAGGATCAATGATAAATAAGAAGGCCTATACTTATAAAAAACGAATCAAACTAAAAAAAGAAGGAAGGAATTATGTGTATAATGAGCATAATCATATGTCAGGAGCTATTATGCCATGTCACCATTTTATTAGCCGGGGGCGACCCCTAAATATGAGCCAATTTGTGTCAAACTTTCAAGTTTTAGTTTTTATGCTAAATGGAACTATTTTAGGGGGTGCAGATAAAATAATTCAACATTTCAATTTTTGACTACCCAATAAGAGACACCCTAATATATATATATATATATATATATATATATATATATATATATATATATATATATATATATATTTAGTATGGACCAAATGGGGGGTAAATTATAGTTGAAGAAATCCTTGTTCCACATTAATGCCCTTGTTCCTTTGGACCAGGTAGACATGTCAGCAAAATTTTGGTCAAATATGAGAATATTTAGGGGTCCCGAGATTTAATGACTTATAAAAATTTTCCAATGAATAGGCGCGCTTAGAACATCAATGATCAACTCAACTTTTGAGTTGCAACTTATGAAAAAATTTCTTCTTATTTAAGAAATTTTTGGTGTTAATAGAGTACAAAAACAATCTTAGATCATTATTTCAGAGAAAATTATTAATAAGGAAAACAAAAATTTTTGGATAAAATATATTATCCTTAATTGGTCAACTCTAAATTAAAGGCTTTGCCTAATTGGCTTGAACCTTTTAGTTATCCTTTTTATCTCCTAATTTAACTGGTTTATTTTACTATTTCAGAAATTTAATTTTTAAACTAAAAATGGCTACTCGTTCTAAAACTAAAGTTTGGCTCATTGGCCATTTATATAAAGATATACTGTTGCCGCTTACCTACAAAACTGCAAGTTTTGCAAAAATATTTCTTCCATCAAAAAGAGGAAAAATTGGGACGAAGAAGATCCATTAATCTTTGCTTAGATGAAGTGATGACCTACTGGGAGAAAGCCAGGATTCCCACAATGCGTAGAGACAGTGCCATCCGAAAGATTGACTCTTTAATAAGCTATTATGATAAATTGATCAAAAACAGAAAAAGGCCCAAGGAAAAATGCCGTATTGAAGAAGCTATGTTTAAAGATGAAATTAAGGCTGAAATTCTTGATATTGGTCACTCTAATGCCCTTTTGATGATGTCAAATGAAGAAACAAGCTTTTCTACTTAAGCCAGCAAGAAGATCCTACACAA
>JAJOZX010005390.1:22500-30000 GCA_023014485.1 Bathynomus jamesi | reverse complement strand
CTGAAGGAATTCAGAGCAACGGGATCAAGTTGAAACAGACCTTTACTCATGTTAAGGTTATTTGTAAGTTGAATTATAGCCGACTCAAGAATATTTCTATTAACAATGTTGCTAGAGTGAAACAAAACTGAAACATTATTCCAATCAATACAATGGGATAACTCTGACAAATGGACAAAAAGGGCACTGGACAACTGTCCCGTTCTAACGGAATATTGATGCTGTTTTACACGCGTTTGCAAATCCTTTCCCGTCTGACCTATGTAAAAGGAATCACATTGCTTACACCCAATTTTATAGATAATGCCTAAATTATTGGTAGGGCTATTTTTTACTATGATGTTTTTCACAATATTGTTATATGAAAAACTACACTGATATCCAAAAGTTTAAGTACATTAGCAATGCCTAAGAAGCCCGGGAAAAATGGAAGTACTAAAATATTCTTTGACAAGGTGCGAGTGTTATTATTCACACGATAGAAGGTTCGTTTAGCCTTATTAAGACAAGATTCCATGAACGCAGATGGGTAACACAACTCACTTCCAATACCGTTGATATTTTCCAATTCGGCATCGATGTATTCAGGACTGGCGATCCTAAGAGCGCGGAGAAACATTGAGGAAAATATGGCCTTTTTAATAGGGGTGTCATGTCCAGAGTAAAAGTGTACGTAGGACAAATTGTTTTGTTTTTTTCCGATATATACTAAACTTAAAACACGGGCTATCCCTATGAACACGCACATCCAAAAACGGGATTGAGTTGTCTTGTTCCACTTCTAAAGTAAATTTAATGGAGGGGACTTGGTCATTTAACTGAAGGAGGAAGTCATCCAGGTCACGATTCATGGGCCAGATACACAAAATATCGTCGACGTACCGCAACCAAGGGATGCCAACCCCCAGGATTCTCGGAATGTAAGTAATTTCAAAAAACTCCATATAAATATTGGAGAGAAGGGGCGACAAAGAGGTTGCCCATGGCCATCCCAAAAACTTGTTTGATAATGCTCGCCATTGAAAGTGAATTTACAATCCTTGATACAAAGCTTAATAAGCTCCAAAACAGTGTGTGCAGGTAATGGTAAATCATAATTATGTAATTCTCTGGCGAGAAAGTCAAGCATATCATCAATCGGAACTTTTGTGAACAATGAACAAACGTCGAAACTGATCAATCTATCGTTGGTATTAATGCGAACATTATTCAATTTTTCAGTGAGATCCATGGAATTTTTTACGTGTGAATCAGAGACAGTTCCAAGAATGGGGACAAAACATTAACAAGCCATTTGGAGAGTTTATAGGTAATAGAGCCCACCGAGCTAATAATAGGGCGCATAGGGTTACCCGGTTTGTGGGTTTTAATAAGACCATAAAGATAAGGCAAAGCAGGTGAAGTGGACAAAAAAAGGGGAATTAAATCCTTATGATCTTTGAGAATGCGTTTCAAGCCACTATTGAAAGATTTGATGACATCATCCTGTGGGTTCTTCCTAAGTTTCACGTATGTGGCGGGGTCCTGAAGCAGCTCATTCATCTTTCCAATGTAATCCACTTTGTCCATAATGACTAAGGTGTTAGCCTTGTCTGCTTTAGTAATATGGAGCTCACTATCTTTTTTTAATTGTGAAAGGCTATTGCGGAAACGTTTAGGAAAGTTATCTTCGTAAGAAATATTCGCAGCACCATAGACCAGGCCTTTAACTATGTTAACTAAAAACTGAGGAAGGTTACACTGTTTTTCAAAACGAGCAAGACTATGACAAATTTTGTAAAGCAGTAGGTTTAATTTAGGCATTATCTATAAAATTGGGTGTAAGCAATGTGATTCCTTTTACATAGGTCAGACGGGAAAGGATTTGCAAACGCGTGTAAAACAGCATCAATATTCCGTTAGAACGGGACAGTTGTCCAGTGCCCTTTTTGTCCATTTGTCAGAGTTATCCCATTGTATTGATTGGAATAATGTTTCAGTTTTGTTTCACTCTAGCAACATTGTTAATAGAAATATTCTTGAGTCGGCTATAATTCAACTTACAAATAACCTTAACATGAGTAAAGGTCTGTTTCAACTTGATCCTTGCTCTGAATTCCTTCAGAATGGATTTAAACAAAAAGGGCAGGTTGTTAAATCTTTGGTTAAAAAATTTGTTTTTGTCTGTTGTTTCCTTACAATTTTATTTTTCAATTTTTTGCTGTATGAGTTATGTGTATGTTATGTATGTATGTTGTGCGTATGTGGTGTGGTCATTGCAGTTAAATGTGTTTGTATGTATATGTGTGTATATGTATGTATATGTGTGTATATGTATGTATGTATGTGTGTATATGTATGTATGTATGTATGTATGCAGTTAATATATATATATATATGTATATGTGTATGTACCTTACCTTACCTTACAACCTCACAAAGGTTCTGCGGGATGATTTCTCATTTCGTGAAGGTCAAGCTTGTATATATATATATATTATATATGTGTGGGTGTGTGTGTGTGTGTTTGTATATATGTGTGTATATGTATATATATATTTGGGTATGCGGGTATATATGTGTACGTGTATTATTTGTAATTTTTTCAAGTTATATTTATTTTTATTTCTTTATTCTTTGCGACCTACCGTTTTCTCAGACAATAATTATAAAAACAAATTTGGTAATTTTTTTTTCCCTTATGCATATATATATATATATATATATATATTCTGTATATATTGCGTTTATATTTCGTATATATACCGTAAATATGTCGTATATATATTTTATTGTTCTTTTATATCATCTAGGGATCATTTTGTTTTCCAATTTATATTTTACTTGTATTTTTGTATTCGTTTGTGACTATAATATGCATATGTGGTAATTTTTCCCTTATAATTGGTGTGCCGCTCTTAAAATTTATCTTTCAATTTTTATTTTTTAATAATGTGACATATATATCAATTTGGCAGCATCTATTAAATCGATTGTAAAACCTCCCTCTTGAGCTTGAATTGTAGACTCCACTTACAATATTTATATTTATTTTTATTTCTTTATTCTTTTGTGACCTGTTCCATAAAAAAGCCATTTGAATTTATATGGAAGGTCGGCCAAAGTGCTAAAAGTGTCTTTATATATATATATATATTATATATATGTGTATATATATGTATATATATATATATATATGTATGTATATGTATTTATGGGTTTTTTTATTTGCCTGTTTATTTCTTTATGATTATTTAGGCTTGTGACATATATATCACTAAGGCACTATTTTGTGTAATTAATTTTTCTCAATTTATATTATATTTATTTTTATTTCTTTATTCTTCTGTGACCATATAAATGTTGGCTCCTCCCACAATTTTTTCTATGCTTACTATATATATGTATATGTTTATAATATATATATATATGTATATATATATATATGTATATATATGTGAATATGTATGTATGTATGTTTATTTTTGTAACCTATATATTGCCTTGATCTGTCCTTTCACTCCAGTGTTCCTGAGGATGTCATTAGACGAAAGCGCTTGAGCACCCCTTTGTGTTTCTTTTCCTTCGTGGTTTTATTCATCATAAATACTTTTCAACGTGTCACTTTCGTGAAATAATTTTTCATATACATATATATATATACATATATATATATACATACATATATATATATACATAGATACATATATATATATATATACATATATATATATATACATATATATATATATATACATATATATATATACATATATATATATACATATATACATATATTATATACATATATATATATATACATATATATATATACACATATATATACACTATATATATATATATATATATATATATATATATATATATATATATATATATACGGTGAACCAAAAGTAGGTGACAGTAGTTGAATACGGTTTGTGTTTATATATATTATAACTATGGTGTTTCATTATAACTATGTGTTTGTGTTATATTATATTAAATATTATAACTAAATTTATTTAAATTTATTTTGTATTATAGTATACAAAAAAATTAAATATGTATTCTCAAAATAACGTTATCATTACTGTCCACCTACATTTGGTTCACCGTGTATATTCTATATATATATAATATATATATATATTATATATTATATATATATATATTGTATAATATGTGTATATATATATATGTATATATATATATGTATATATATATATGTATATATGTATATATATATGTATATATATATATGTATATATATATATATATGTATATATATATATATGTATATATATATATATATGTATATATGTATATATATATGTATGTATATATATATATGTATATATATATATGTATATGAAAAATTATTTCACGAAAGTGACACGTGAAAAGTATTTATGATGAATAAAACCACGAAGGAAAAGAAACACAAAGGGGTGCTCAAGCGCTTTCGTCTAATGACATCCTCAGGAACACTGGAGTGAAAGGACAGATCAAGGCAATATATAGGTTACAAAAATAAACATACATACATACATATTCACATATATATACATATATATATATATACATATATATATAATATATAAACATATACATATATAGTAAGCATAGAAAAAAATTGTGGGAGGAGCCAACATTTATATGGTCACAGAAGAATAAAGAAATAAAAATAAATATAAATATAAATTGAGAAAAAATTAATTACAAAATAGTGCCTTAGTGATATATATGTCACAGCCTAAATAATCATAAAGAAATAAACAGGCAAATAAAAAAACCCATAAATACATATACATACATATATATATATATATATACATATATATACACATATATATATATATATATATATATATAAAGACACTTTTAGCACTTTTGCCGACCTTCCATATAAATTCAAATGGCTTTTTTATGGAACAGGTCACAAAAGAATAAAGAAATAAAAATAATATAAATATTGTAAGTGGAGTCTACCAATTCAAGCTCAAGAGGGAGGTTTTTACAATCGATTTAATAGATGCTGCCAAATTGATATATATGTCACATTATTAAAAAATAAAAATTGAAAGATAAATTTTAAGAGAGGCACACCAATTTATAAGGAAAAATTACCACATATGCATATTATAGTCACAAACGAATACAAAAATACAAGTAAATATAAATTGGAAAACAAATGATCCCTAGATGATATATAAAGAACAATAAAATATATATACGACATATTTACGGTATATATACGAAATATAACGCAATATATACAGAATATATATATATATATATATATATGCATAAGGGAAAAAAAATTACCAAATTTGTTTTTATAATTATTGTCTGAGAAAACGGTAGGTCGCAAAAGAATAAAGAAATAAAATAAATATAACTTGAAAAATTACAAATAATACACGTACACATATATACCCGCATACCCAAATATATATATACATATACACACATATATACAAACACACACACACACCCACACATATATATATATATATATACAAGCTTGACCTTCACGAAATGAGAAATCATCCCGCAGAACCTTTGTGAGGTTGTAAGGTAAGGTAAGGTACATACACATATACATATATATATATATATATTTAACTGCATACATACATACATACATACATATACACACATACATACATACATATACACACATATACATACATATACACACATATACATACAAACACATTTAACTGCAATGACCCACACACATACGCACATACACATACATACATACATACACATACACTCATACAGCAAAAAATTGAAAAATAAAATTGTAAGGGAAACAACAGACAAAAACAAATTTTTACCAAAGATTTAACAACCTGCCCCTTTTGTTTAAATCCATTCTGAAGGAATTCAGAGCAACGGGATCAAGTTGAAACAGACCTTTACTCATGTTAAGGTTATTTGTAAGTTGAATTATAGCCGACTCAAGAATATTTCTATTAACAATGTTGCTAGAGTGAAACAAAACTGAAACATTATTCCAATCAATACAATGGGATAACTCTGACAAATGGACAAAAAGGGCACTGGACAACTGTCCCGTTCTAACGGAATATTGATGCTGTTTTACACGCGTTTGCAAATCCTTTCCCGTCTGACCTATGTAAAAGGAATCACATTGCTTACACCCAATTTTATAGATAATGCCTAAATTAACCTACTGCTTTACAAATTTGTCATAGTCTTGCTCGTTTTGAAAAACAGTGTAACCTTCCTCAGTTTTTAGTTAACATAGTTAAAGGCCTGGTCTATGGTGCTGCGAATATTTCTTACGAAGATAACTTTCCTAAACGTTTCCGCAATAGCCTTTCACAATTAAAAAAAGATAGTGAGCTCCATATTACTAAAGCAGACAAGGCTAACACCTTAGTCATTATGGACAAAGTGGATTACATTGGAAAGATGAATGAGCTGCTTCAGGACCCCGCCACATACGTGAAACTTAGGAAGAACCCACAGGATGATGTCATCAAATCTTTCAATAGTGGCTTGAAACGCATTCTCAAAGATCATAAGGATTTAATTCCCCTTTTTTTGTCCACTTCACCTGCTTTGCCTTATCTTTATGGTCTTATTAAAACCCACAAACCGGGTAACCCTATGCGCCCTATTATTAGCTCGGTGGGCTCTATTACCTATAAACTCTCCAAATGGCTTGTTAATGTTTTGTCCCCCATTCTTGGAACTGTCTCTGATTCACACGTAAAAAATTCCATGGATCTCACTGAAAAATTGAATAATGTTCGCATTAATACCAACGATAGATTGATCAGTTTCGACGTTTGTTCATTGTTCACAAAAGTTCCGATTGATGATATGCTTGACTTTCTCGCCAGAGAATTACATAATTATGATTTACCATTACCTGCACACACTGTTTTGGAGCTTATTAAGCTTTGTATCAAGGATTGTAAATTCACTTTCAATGGCGAGCATTATCAACAAGTTTTTGGGATGGCCATGGGCAACTCTTTGTCGCCCCTTCTCTCCAATATTTATATGGAGTTTTTTCGAAATTACTTACATTCCGAGAATCCTGGGGGTTGGCATCCCTTGGTTGCGGTACGTCGACGATATTTTGTGTATCTGGCCCATGAATCGTGACCTGGATGACTTCCTCCTTCAGTTAAATGACCAAGTCCCCTCCATTAAATTTACTTTAGAAGTGGAACAAGACAACTCAATCCCGTTTTTGGATGTGCGTGTTCATAGGGATAGCCCGTGTTTTAAGTTTAGTATATATCGGAAAAAAACAAACAATTTGTCCTACGTACACTTTTACTCTGGACATGACACCCCTATTAAAAAGGCCATATTTTCCTCAATGTTTCTCCGCGCTCTTAGGATCGCCAGTCCTGAATACATCGATGCCGAATTGGAAAATATCAACGGTATTGGAAGTGAGTTGTGTTACCCATCTGCGTTCATGGAATCTTGTCTTAATAAGGCTAAACGAACCTTCTATCGTGTGAATAA
>JAJOZX010005390.1:12500-17500 GCA_023014485.1 Bathynomus jamesi | reverse complement strand
TCTCCAGGACAAAATGCTTGCTCTTGATATTCTGTTGCTATTTCTTTGTGTAACTTTTGACGAGTTTGAAGCATAGTAGATTTTGACACTGTAATGTTTTCCAAATTATGGCCCAAAGACTGAGCAACAACAGCATAAGACATAGCTGCATCTCGATTGGAAAGATTCATTCTATCATAGGCTGCTACAACATTTTTGTCAATAGGCTTTGACTTTTTAGGAGCCAACATTTTCTTTTTAAATTGCTCTTCAGAGGGACCTTGAAAATTCATTTCAAGGTTGTTGTCATTAGTTGATGGTGATGATGATGATGTGAAATCATCTCTATTGGCAGGCAAGAATGATCTTTTAGATCGCTTCTGCTCTTTGAGGGCTCTTTCACACTCTAATTCTTCACGATGAAGCCTTCTTTTCTCTCTTTTTGCAAGAATTTGGTCTACTGTACCCATGCTACTTTGTGTAGGATCTTCTTGCTGGCTTAAGTAGAAAAGCTTGTTTTCTTCATTTGACATCATCAAAAGGGCATTAGAGTGACCAATATCAAGAATTTCAGCCTTAATTTCATCTTTAAACATAGCTTCTTCAATACGGCATTTTTCCTTGGGCCTTTTTCTGTTTTTGATCAATTTATCATAATAGCTTATTAAAGAGTCAATCTTTCGGATGGCACTGTCTCTACGCATTGTGGGAATCCTGGCTTTCTCCAGTAGGTCATCACTTCATCTAAGCAAAGATTAATGGATCTTCTTCGTCCCAATTTTTCCTCTTTTTGATGGAAGAAATATTTTGCAAAACTTGCAGTTTTGTAGGTAAGCGGCAACAAAGTATATCTTTATATAAATGGCCAATGAGCCAAACTTTAGTTTTAGAACGAGTAGCCATTTTTAGTTTAAAAATTAAATTTCTGAAATAGTAAAATAAACCAGTTAAATTAGGAGATAAAAAGGATAACTAAAAGGTTCAAGCCAATTAGGCAAAGCCTTTAATTTAGAGTTGACCAATTAAGGATAATATATTTTATCCAAAAATTTTTGTTTTCCTTATTAATAATTTTCTCTGAAATAATGATCTAAGATTGTTTTTGTACTCTATTAACACCAAAAATTTCTTAAATAAGAAGAAATTTTTTCATAAGTTGCAACTCAAGAGTTGAGTTGATCATTGATGTTCTAAGCGCGCCTATTCATTGGAAAATTTTTATAAGTCATTAAATCTCGGGACCCCTAAATATTCTCATATTTGACCAAAATTTTGCTGACATGTCTACCTGGTCCAAAGGAACAAGGGCATTAATGTGGAACAAGGATTTCTTCAACTATAATTTACCCCCCATTTTGGTCCATACTAAATATATATATATATATATATATATATATATATATTAGGGTGTCTCTTATTGGGTAGTCAAAAATTGAAATGTTGAATTATTTTATCTGCGACCCCTAAAATAGTTCCATTTAGCATAAAAACTAAAACTTGAAAGTTTGACACAAATTGGCTCATATTTAGGGGTCGCCCCCGGCTAATAAAAATGGTGACATGGCATAATAGCTCCTGACATATGATTATGCTCATTATACACATAATTCCTTCCTTCTTTTTTTAGTTTGATTCGTTTTTATAAGTATAGGCCTTCTTATTTATCATTGATCCTTTTCTAACCTATCCTTGATGTTGTTATAATCCATCCTTTGGTCCTCAATCCTTCTTTATCCCAATCCTTTTTCTCCTATCCAAAATCCTTCCTGGCTCTTTTTTTATATACAATCAGCAATGAAGCATTGCTACAAAAACAAACCATTAGTTTATTATATAGAGATAAATTCAAAATGCCAGTGCTATTTACGTACTTTAATTACTTTAATTAGCATTATTTCCTTATACAACATTTATTTAATATACAATGATTATACAATATGGTGTATTTTAAGGTGCGACCTCATTGATGGTTATTTTTTGAGAAGAACAGTTTTTGATGGAACTGGGTGACTGGCGGTGTTTTGCAACAATTTGGAGCAGGAACTGGAGCTGCTCTTCCCCCACTGTCAATTTCTTATTCAGCTCTTGAACTAAAGCTACTGCACGTTCTGCCCGGTCATTTACAACAGATAGAGCTGCAACAATAGCTCTGGCCCTTAAATATTCACAGTTGGATGTCCAAGTGCTGGGTGCCTTGTTCAGAAATCCTTCTGGCAAATTCAGCTTAGTAAAGAATTCTCTAGTATTTCTTGTAACAAGTTGGTGTAGTCCTTCACCAGAGCAGAAGGTCGATTCAGGAATCTGAGGATGCTTGGGTGGTCTATCAGTGGACTCATCTTCTAATGCCTTTACCATGCGTTTCTTTACATCTGTAGTAATTCGCTCATCAAAGAAAGCAAGACCAACTGCTTCTTCAGACAGGTACCATAAGTGGTTAGAGAGCTTTTTTTTAGTTGCATCAGAATCTTTTTGTTAGGATAATTAATCAATGACCTCATAAGGAGCCAGCCAGTCATTAAATGGGGTTTCAATAGGGAGTGAGGATGTTGTCCAAGCCTTCATATAGATGAGAACAGAAAAAAGGGAAAGATCTCGAATTCCTCGTTCTTCAGTCTTAGTCATCTTGAACTGGTTTCGAAAAAGCCACATCTTGATAGAATAGAGCGCTTTGGACATCCAGCGAGCTCGATGCATGGCACCTGGTGCACGAAACTTGATGCCTTTATTGGGGACACCTCCAAGAAAAATGATGGACAGATCCAAAAGTTCTTGATAGTCATCCCATAGCATAGGTGCCTGGGATCTAGCAAACTGAATTAGTTCAGTTTTAGACTGGATAATTGCTTCTTTAGTAATCGTGTCTGTCTCACCTGTTTGGAACTGGCTTTGATCAACAGAAGTCCAATTGTCACGAAAACACTTAAAGATCAATATCTCTGGACCAGTTGATGTAGATCCCAATGTTGCTTCAAATGCAGCTACCAACAATAAATCTAAAACATGGTGTCTACAAGGCAAAGTACAAAACATCATGTCCCAATTTTGCTTCAATGGAGCACAGGCTCCACTATATTGACCTGTGTTTGAAGCTGTTGTATCGAAACAAATTGCTTTTACTCTCTCTGTAATTCCCCATTCATTCAGGCAGTTAAAGACGGCTTCAGCTTGTGCTTCTCCAGTTGAGTTTGGGATTTTGGGGGCACCAAGCAGCTGTTCAACACCAGGTCCTGACACAAGTACTGGGAGACAATCAATGTGCTTGTGCGAGGTGAGGTCCTCCATCATCTTGCCATCTTAGTGGACTGTCATAGAACATTCTCCATGGAAATGCTCCTTAAGTTCTTTAGCATGATGAGCTCGGTTCTTATTTCGAAGGTGATGGATAGAATGTTGGTTTATGTTGTAATCTGAAGCGTCCAAACCAAAGCTTTTAGCTGCCTCTGCGAGGATAAATGTTGCCTTTCTAGAGGAAATTTGTGTACGATCCAGGGCAGCAGACATCTGAATAGTCATGATGTTTTTCATGCCTCGTTTTTTCTTAGATTTTGGTAAAGCACAAGCTCCTTTGGGCTCCTCCTCCTCATTCTCACTTTCATCAGTGTTGCTGGAAGATGTGGAAGAAGTTAGTACAACTTGACTAGTAGACGCCTCCATCAAAGATTCTGACTTTCCTTTTCTCTCTGCCTCAGCTTCCAACCGTTTGACTGCATTTTTTGTGCGGTGAAGATGTACAGTGTCCACACCACCGATTGAGCCAGGATGACCTTTTTGTCTTTGCAGTTGAAGGAACTCCCAGTCCTCACGATTCTTGATCAGCTTCTCAGCGTCTCCATGGGTGATGTCAAAGAGATCTTCCAATCGCTCTACAAAATCAGCCTCCTTGGTTTTATGGGTCTGGCTTGTTCTGGAAGCATGCTTCTTTAAGCAAGTCCATTCGTTAAAGAAATTCTCTAACTTCTTCATGGCACAAGGTTCCTGCTGAGTAGGAATATTGGCCTTATCCCAGATAACTATTGTGGCTCGAATAGATTGACGCAGAGCATCGCGGATTGTCATGTTTTTCTCTCTGTGGAGGTGCATAAAATAACCAAAAGCTTGCCTATATGGGGGCAGCTTTGAGCCTTTAATATCATCTACTGTAGATCCGAGCAAATAGAATGGTCTTCTTGTATTCATCTGCAAAATAAGAAAACAAAATATTAATGTAGTGTTATGGTTTTGTAGAGCAAGGCTAAATCACTGTTTTGACTTTTTTAAATTACAAGAAAAAAAAAAATTTGGTAGACATAACAAAGTTAATTTGGTCTATTTTATAAATCTAACGTGTTTTTCTCAATTATTATTCCTATTATTTTTTAATCTAAGAAACAAGGAATAAATATTTTTGTAGTAGAAATTTATATTTTGCTATTTTATTGGAAATAGAAACAGTGGCGTCACTAGGGTTGGTGTCACCCAGTGCGGTAACTCATGGTGTCCCCCCCCCCCCCCCCCCATGGACCTCCTCCCGTACCAGACCATACAGAATCCTTAGTAATGTTTTTTGTACTGTTACTCGTAAATTGTAATTCCCATATCACTGAATGTAATGGCAATAGTAGTGACATAAACAACTAGCAAAATTAAAATTACTTTGTCTTTGTGACAAATAGCAACATTGTTTAAAACTTCATATGTGTATAAGAGCATAAATTCTAATTTTTTCATTAAATTCATTAAATTTTTTTCAAACACTAATAACAAAATCAGTATAAATAATTGTGAAAAATATAAATAACATAGTTTATTATCTGATAATAGCAAAAAAGAAGTATAGTGATACACAGTTACACACCTTTTACTTATGACAGCAGAACACTGAATGATGACAAATAAACAATTGCAACATAATCTGGAGCATTCTTGATGAAACATGTTTAAACAGGTTGATCTTGTCTTATCAAGCAATATTTTCAGCTACAAACTTGACAATTATCTCTAATATATTCATTTAATTGAATTCATCATAAATATGATGATTA
>JAJOZX010005390.1:0-10000 GCA_023014485.1 Bathynomus jamesi | reverse complement strand
GGGTGTTTAACTCTGAGGTAAGATTGATTAATATATATTAAATTAGGTCTCTAATTTCTGATAGCATATAAACCTACTGGTAGGCCTTAATAAATTGAATGAACTATGTATATGCTATTTTGAATTTATGTATGATATTAATGAATGAAACCTCCAATTCAGAATCACCACTATTTTTTTTTTTTTTTCATCTTTTTTTGTCATTATATAATTTGATATGAGGGTTGTTCAAAAAGCAAGTTTACAAGGTGTTTTGAAGTTGTTGTTTTATTATAAGGCAAGTAATTATGACAAGTATTTCAACAACAACTTACTACTACTTTTCTACATAATCACCAAACAGATTCAGACATTTGTCGTAGTGTGGGACAAGCTTTTTGATGCTGGTTGAGTAAAATGTAGGGTCCTTAGTTTTTAACCAGTTTCATACAGCCACTTTTGCATCAGGATTGTTTTGAAATTGTTTACCTCTGAGGTGTTCCTTTAGGGCTGGAAACAAATGGAAGTTGCTTGGTGGAGGGTCAGGACTATGGGGGGGATGATCCATGACTTCCTAGTGGAACAGTTCCAAAAGTTGGTGTGTCTGATTTGCAGTGTGAGGGCATGCATTGTCATGCAAGAACACCACACCCGCAGTAAGCATCCTGGCACATTTTCTTCTGATAGCCATGTGGAGTTGCTGTGAAGTTTCACTCTAAGAAGTGGCATTTTTTTGTTTTCCTTTTTTGCATGAATTGAACATGCAAAATGCCTTGATGGTTCCAAAAAAATAATTTCCATCAGCTGATGGTACAATCTTGAACTTTTTGTTTTGTGGTGACCTGGATGTTGCCACACATGCCTAACAAAATATTGTACTACCAGCATTATTATTGTACTATGCATGATGCATAGGTAATTAACCTCGTAAACTTATTTTTAAACAACCCTCATATTTACTCAGACTTACCTGTCCATTAATAAATTAAGAATATGGGGTTGCATTTGATTTTTAAAGAGGAATGTGATAATACTAAACCTCCACTAATTCATGACCCTCAAGGCTCTGGCTTAATCAAATTACTGAAAATCAAGAATTATTACATGAACCTCTCCCAATTTGTGATTTTTTTCACACCTCTTCACTATATTGTGAAAAATTGGTGAGAATCATGGAAATCTCTGATTATTGCACCAAAGTTGTGATTATTCAGAAATTAACCACTCAGTACTGCTTTATTTTCTTCACTACTGTTTTATGTGGGTGTTTTAATGTCTGACAGTGGGAGGCTTACCAAGAACAAAGAAGAAAATTAATAAACCTAATGTAAATGTTTTAATAATAAAGTACAGTACAGACTTACAGTACCTGTACAGTATACATACATATAAAAATATTGAAAAAAAAAAAAAAAGTTTATATGAAAGAATATTTGACTTGCTATGCTGTAGCATATAGTGAAGAGTTGCATTGTGAGGAGGACCAGATATGATGCTTGCCCTGACACAATCATGCAGGAACTCCTGTACATGTTACCATGTCAGTCATTTTGTGATTTTTGGACTAATTCATGATTTTTTTCAATCTCATAAAATCTGTTTCACTATTTCAATGGAGCAAAAAATCACAAAATAGTCTGACATAGTGGGGGTTTAGTGTTTTTTAATTAGCTTGCCATTGAGATAGTATGATGGCCTTTGCAAAGTGTAGTTTTCACTCCATATCTACATGATGATATACAGTATTTGTTGGGGGATAATGCACAAAATAATGAAAAGCATGAGTTTTGTATCTTATTACATGGTAGGCCCTATATAAATATTTTTAATTTAACTCAGTCTTTTAACATAGTGTTTGTCTTTTTCCCTCATTCATTTCATTTCTTATTTCTTTTGTGAAGAAGTATTGGAGTTTGGTATTACTTTTTATTAGTTTAGTAATTTTTTCTCTCCCATTGCAGTTGAAGGTATACCAAAAATATACTATTTTGGAGTGTGTGGTAAATACAATGCGCTTGTTATGGAGCTCCTTGGACCTAGTTTAGAAGATTTATTTGATATGTGTGGTCGAAGGTTCTCTTTGAAAACTGTGCTGTTAATAGCTATTCAGTTGGTAAGTATGGCTTTAGTAGTTTGTTTCTGAAATATTTCAAGAAATTAGAATAAATCACAAACTGAATTTTAATAAGATTGATTAATGTATAAATTGGCCAAATATAAATAAATGAATTTCAGAATAAGTATGTTTAAAAAAAAACATTGAATTTTCATTCATTCATATTAACCCCAAAAAGTTTTTAATACCAAATATCTGAATGGCCTTTTTTCTTTTGTTGTCAGCTTCATAGGATAGAGTATGTACATTCTAGAAGATTAATTTATAGAGATGTTAAGCCAGAAAACTTTCTAATAGGAAGAAGTTCTACAAAAAAAGACAAAATTATTCATATTATAGGTAAGAGTGGGTTAGGCTTTCTAATTTGCCCCTTTTTAATTTGACATTCCATTGTAAATTGTGTATATAGTAAGACCTAAGTACAGTATTGTTTTAAGATTATTTTACTTATATATATATAAGCAAACTGTGTGGAGTTTGATTAAAATTAGTCTATTTTAGTTACAGGCTGTTGAGATACGCAACATAAGTCGTATCCATTTGCCATAAATGTTATTGAAACCCAACTAATGGTTTATTTTTTTAAAAGATTTGCAGAAACTTTACTTACTCTTAATATTTCCAAACTATTTTAATAGTGAAATACATTTGTAACTCATCAACCTAGAAATTGACTAATTTTACTAAATTGTAAGGCCTAAAAATAATTCTAATGTAAATAATAATTAATTTAACTAATAACTATTATTTTTAACCACAACTTGAATTTTTTTTAAGGTAACAAACCAAAAATATATTTAATTGATATTTTGCTATCCTCAACTACTCAAATGTAGCAAAATAAAAGTACCGTAGTCAGATTATGCTTGAAAAAGGTCATACAAATTCTGAAATATTTAAATATATAATTTTTAAATAAAACTTAATGTATTGTAGATGTCCAAAGTATATTAAACAAATCCATTATAAGTGAAAATAATATTTCCCAGAAACCATTGAAACTTCAAGCTGAAATATTTAATATACTATATATATATATATAATATGAAAATTATTTTACGAAAGTAACACGTGAATAATATTTATGATGAAAATAGGCATGAAGGAAAAAGAAAACATGGAATGGTGCTCAAGCAGGGCACTTTTGTTTAATGAATGTTCCTGAGAATGTCATAAGATTAAATAAGATAAAAAAATTCTAAGTGGTGCCACATCACATTTGAATTTAGATGTTTTTAAAAACCTTTTTTGCTTCTTCCCCATAATGTAGATTTATTGTCTCTTTACAAAAAATATTTTGATATATCATTTTTTTGCATAATATAGATTTTTGTATGCTTATTGTGATTAAATATTCCAAAGCACATCTTGTATGAGTGGTACTGAACACGTTGAGGCAAGAATCGCATATGTTCTGTTGATACTTGTATTCACGTTTTTCCATGAAATAGATTTCATCACTTTTCCCATTAAGTACTCATCTTGCATAAATGTGTTGGAAGGGCATTCTTATAACAATCATATTTTTTATTCACAAGCCTCAGTTTTTTGCCAACCTGTCATTTGCAGTGTATTGTTTACAGTCATTTGCAGTGTATTGTTTGTAGTGTTACATTAGTGAATAATCATATTAGAAATGGCAAGTTCCTCAATGAAAACTCAGAAATACCGAAATATGGCTCATTGGACAACCAATTGAAATGATATGCAGGAGAAAAGAAAACTTCCTTCCAAAGGTGGTGTGCTCCGTCATCTTTTTTATTTATTTAAGGAAAAGAAAACTCTAAGAGAAGCTTCTAAAGCAGTTTACATAGAGGTAGTTGAATTTTGGGAACAAGCTAGTTAATTCCAACAAAAGCTGATTATAATGTTATACCAATGATTGAAAAAGTATATACGAAATATAGAACACTCCAAAAATTAGAATTCTGGTGCTCCAAAACTCAGCGTGAGAGAGAGAGATTGTTTCAGGACAGTTTAAACGATCTCTCTGATATTGCTCACCAAAAAGCGCACGAGATGATCAAGATTAAAGAAGACAGAATTCCTCCAAGCTCAAAAACAGAAGGGAAGAAAAGGATATATGGCTAATGTTGACAAAGCATTATCAGAGAAAGAAGATTGTAAGAGGAAGAGAGAGTCAGCTAAAGAATGGTTAGCATGTAGGGAAAGTAAGAGAAAGGAGGAAGAAACAAAGTCTGCCAAATTGACTTCATCAAGTAGCATGAGTAGTGAAGATGAAACAATGTTGTGTAAAACTAACATGGCATCAAAAAATAATGCGGGCAAGAAGGTTCCTAGCAAACCAAGTAAGAAAGAACTTGTAACATGAGACATTGCAGTTGTACTGGATAGATTGAATATTTCTGATAGACAGGCCGTATATGTGAGCTATCAGCTGCTGCCTCTGCATTAGATCATGATCTTAATGACTTGTCCATAAGCAGAAGTACAGTTTATCGAAAGAGAATGGATGTACATGAGAAAATCGCAAAAGATTTAAAAGAATCCTTTAATCCTGAATGTTCTTTGATGGTGCATTGGGATGGAAAAATGCTAATTGATTTAACTGGAAATGAAAAAGTTAAAAGATTAGCAGTGTTGGTGTCAGGAGGAGGCAAATCAAAGTTGCTTGTAGTACCCAAACTCGAGTCTGGCACAGGAGTAGACATTGCAACAGCTGTTGTCGAATGTTTAAAGGACTGGAATGTAATTGATCACATAAAAGGTATGTGCTTTAACACAACTGCCATGAACACGGTCTTAAAAAGGGAGCTACTGCACAAATAGAACAAAAGCTTGGCGAAGACTTACTAAATATTGCATACTGGCACCATATAATTGAACTTATTGCATCCAATGTTTTTGAGGTGTGTCTTTGTTCTGCCAGTAGTGGACCTGATATTCCGATATTCAAACGCTTTGTCTGCCTGAAACTCCATCAATAATAAAAATTTTGAAACCTTTCCTGATACTCTAGGATGTGATGATCTGCTTGTTATTTGTAAAAAACATCTAACCTCCACACAAATCTGAGATGATTACAGGAGATGTACCACCATGTGGGGTCAAATTTCTGAACCCAGGTGCTTTGCATTGTGCCAGATGGATGTCCTGCATAATTTATATAATAAAAATAAATCTTTTTTGCTCTCAGTTTAAAATGACACTAAAGGAACAAAGTGGAATAAAACGTTTTGCACAATTTGCCATTAGACACTATGTTCCTGCATGATTTTCTGCACCTATCACTGCTTCTGCCCCTGCCAATGATCTTTCGCTACTAAAACTGCTGCTAGTATATGAAGAAAAGAGCATTGCTTCTGCAGCATCTCAAGCACTTTCTCTCCATCTTTGGTACCAAAGTGAATTTCTTATTTCACTTTCATTCTTTGATGAAGATATTTCCATTGATGTTAAAAGAGACATGGTAAACTTAGTAAAGGCACTCGACATAAGGGGATCTAAACATCCGCCAAAAAGAATAAATTTGAATCTTTCTGCCAATGATATTCAAAACAAGACAGTAGCCACCTTTGTTACTAGCTTGTCTTGACTATTTTTCACTAAGCTCGGACTCCCAATAGCCTTTCTTGAAGATGATCCAACAAACTGGAAGAACAGACAAGATTATCAAATGGCCCTTGAGTATGTCAAGTCAAGTCAATGATGGTAACAAATGGTAATTCCGAAAGAGGAATAACATTAATAAAAAATTTCAATGCACATCTAACTAAGAATGAAAGTCAAAACTCAAAAGCAGTTTCTCCTGTAAGTAGTGGAGCAACATCGCCTGCAGTTTCCTAATGTAAAAAAATCAAACTTGAAGCAGGAACTGCGAATGCAGCAACAATGAATGGGAGATGGGCACCCATAAGACCCCCACCTCTGAGTGGTTAATACTCCATTTTAGTTGAATATGGAGGGGGACTGTGATAAACTAAAGAAATTTTTGAATATGAATTCAAAGAATTTTGAAACAAGAAAATTAAGAAATTTAAAGTCGAGTGTGGCACCACTAAATATTTGTTAATTTTGATAAGTTTTGGTCAGTAACATTTTTTTAATATAGGTAACAATTTCTGAGGGTAAGACTTAGGATTCAGATACTTTTAAAATTTACTGTATAATTTTGGACCACCCTAATATATATATATATATATATATATATATATATATATATATATATATGTATATATATATATGTGTATATATATATGTGTATATATATATACGTAAAGAATGGCGCTTGTATAGGAGAATATTCCGCGCAAGATGATCTTGTGCGGAATGTTCTCCTATACAAGCACCATTCTTTACGTTAATTATACTGCGTGTTTGCATTTGAAAGGTGTGTGTACGGTATATATATATATATATATATATATATATATATATATGTATATAATATATATTATATTATATATATATATGTATATATGTATGTATGTATGTATGTATATATATAATATATATATATATATATATATATATATATATATATCAGGGGCGGCTTCTTAATGAATGCAAGGCATGCACTGCATGCATAAATAATATACTCAATGAATTTAAAATTATTATTTAAGTTAAAAAAATAGTTAAAATTATTATTAATATTATTAATATAATATTGGTTCTATCCTCGGTTACTACATAACTCATAAGAATACCATAAAAGACAAAATACAGCTTATCTAATATGTACTACACTGTAATGCATGTGACTGCATGCGTAAGTAAAATTACCACGAGCCGCCACTGATATATATATATAGTGTCTGTTCCATAAGTCCGGCATCATAGGAGAAATTCATATTTTTCTATTTCTACAAACCATAATTTATGTTTGGGATGCAATTTCCCATCCACCATTCTGTTCAGTGATGAGGCTGTTTTTTATGGAAATGGTGAGGTAAATCGACAGAACACCCGCTACTGGTCTCAAAACAACCCTCACTGGTATACCTCTTCAAAGGAACAAGGTGCATCTCGGGTGATGGTATGGTGTGGCATTTGGAAGGATCGCATCATAGGCCCCCCTCTTTTTCGATGAACATGTCACTGGAGGCACCTACCTACGTGTGCTCAAGGAAGAAGAATTTGCCAGTGTCTTGAATGAAGAAGGGAATTTCCCAACATGGTTCCAGCAAGATGGCGCTCCTGCACATTACAGCACCCAAGTAAGGGAATACCTGTACCAACAATTCCCTGGTCATTGGATAGGACATCGAGAGCCTGTGGAATGGCCAACTAGAAGCCTGGATCTCACGCCACTAGATTTTTATCTCTGGGGCCACTTGAAAGCGCTGGTATACGCAGAGAAAATTAGGAGTGTTGAACATTTGTGGCAGCGCATTATTGGGGCATGTAACACCATTACTCCTGACATCATTCACCGTGTGCTTGCTGACTGGGTATCATGTCTGAATTTGTGTATTGAAAACAGTGGTGGACATATTGAGCACGTTCTGTAAATAAAAGCTTTTGTTTTGCCTTTTTTATTATTTTTCCTATGATGCCGGACTTATGGGACACCCTGTACACACACACACACACACACACACACACACACTTGTACCTTGTGGTGAATGGACATGCTGTCTCTCTCTCTGTATTTAACACCCAAATAAGAAGGGAATAAATTACTTGGCAGTTTATTCTGTTCACACCCGAAAGTGTATAAAGTATCAGTGGATCCGTACATATAATATATAAAGTGAAATTTATTAAAACTAAAAGTGCAATACAGTTTACATAATTTATTACCAGTTTTAACGTGTATATTTAAAGCGAAATATGGTTGGCATTCAAGAAAGTTTGAAACAAGGCAGGAAAAGGTCATAAAACGCAAAGGTCAGAAAACCCTTGAAAAACCCTCAACCATCGAAAGGAAAAAAATAGAAATAAAAATAAATAAATAAAAGAATTTGTGTGGGTATTTCTTTTTATGCTAATTAAGGAATAGCATGGCTATGGGTCCAAATTCTCACTTAATCTGCAATTTGTGTAATCTGGAAACAACAGAAAACTCACCGATTAGGTGTGATTTCTGTCAATGACTGCAAGACTTTATCTGCATGAATTGGAATGATAGGGAGATAACTCTTGTCTTGAATGCAAAACATGTTTAGGGATCAAATTTCTATGTGGTGCCATGTACACAGATGGTAAATTCATTCACGGTATTTAAAGAAATGGAGATAGCAGACTCGAATGTTACAAAAAAGAATGAAATAATGGGGGGACAAGGGTTCGGAAATGCCCCAACAAAAAAACTGGGTGGATGAGAGAGAGGATGAAATAACGAATAACAGCATAATAATTAACAATAATTTAATAACGAATAATAATAAAGACAATATAATACAGAAGGAAGACAGGTGAAAGAAAATAAATGAGTAAAAGTTGTGAAGTAATCAAACTGTCCAAAGAGCAAAATGATAAAAAGATAATAACTAAAACCATAGAAAATAAACAGCCAAAGAAAAATAATGATAATAACTTTGAAAATAATAGAACAAGAAGAAGAAGTGTAGAAAATATCGTATGTAAATACTACATGAAAGGGAACTGCAGGTATTGGGATGTGCAGTGCATATATGCACATCCCACACTATGCAACATGCATAAGAAATGCAAGTTCCATCATCTTATGGTCTGCAACACCTATACAAGATAGTTGCAAATGTAAAAAAATGCTGTTACCACCACCCTCAAAAGAATGCAATGTGTGAACAGGAAAAATGAACATCAAAGAAGAGTGCCAATTAGATGGAGCCAACACAATTCAGCTGCTAAATACTATCCAGCAATTACAAAATCAGCTGACAAATATAGGAATCCGAGAGCTGGACAGAAGGCATGCACAAAGGCATTTCATCCATTATCGGGACAACAGGTACTGACAAGATAGAGAGGTAAATTCTTGGAGGACCACAAGGCAATGAAACCAGCACCCCCATTGGAAAAGGAATCAGAACCACCTGTATGTGAAAATGCTAGAGAAAAATAAAAATAATCCTAGCCAATATTCAGGGCCTTAAATCAAACCATTCCCCGGACAAAGTTTTATACCTGAAAGGACTCTTTGTAAGAAGCTGGAGTAGACTTTGCATGCCTCATGGAAACTCATCTAAAGGACTGCCAGGTGAACTGTGAAATTGTGAGTCCTGTATTGACAAAAAAGAAATACAAATTGACAGCTATAACATCCTCCAAGCTGACAGAACAGTGAGACGTAAAGGAGGATGTGCTATTTACACATGCGAAAGGCATATGACAGAATGACTAGAAGTACCTCAAACAGCTACATAAAATGTGTAGCAGCAAAAGTTGAAAATTAAATATGGTACTACAGGTGACCCTCAGTATACACGGGGGTAGGTTCCTGAAAATGCCTGTGTAAACGGAAACTGTGCATACAGGGACTAATACCTTATAGGAAAAAATACAATCAATCCCTAGACCAACTGACCCCCTCCCTATGACCAACTATATTTCCTCATACATCACTAAAACACGTACAGAAACACCAAAACACATACTATACATGTATATTTATATATTAACTGCACATATTATTACTGCAGTAACAAGGAAAAAATGGTTTAACTTACAAATAAAGGTCGACAGATTGGGTAGAGTTGCTGCGGATGATGTTTACTGGTGAGAGTCTTGTGGAGATGCAGAAGATACTGGAGATGAAGCAGGTGGTGGTCATCTGGATCTGAGTCATCAGGTAGTGGAGGTAAACTGACATCAAGAGGAGAGGTTGGGATCTTGGAGGGACCAGGTGATGGAGTGTGGTCACAAGATGTACCTGGGGTAGGGCTAGTAGAACTTGGAGTGGGTGGAGGTGGAGTCTTGAGAAAAAACTTTGATATTGTAGGCTGCTTAAGTTTGTTT
>JAJOZX010005389.1:320000-334529 GCA_023014485.1 Bathynomus jamesi | reverse complement strand
CATTTTTTGCTTACTATATATAAATTTTTGCTCATGCATTTATACAGTTAATTTAACAATCCTCTCAGCTATCTGTCTCTCGAACTTATAAAATCACTTATACCCAATAAACATAAATACACTAGCAACACGGTCTATACATCATCCATTACGTAATTCTATTTTTACCTACACTAGTCATCAAAAAATTAGCTTATAGATTGTACGATTTAATTTTTTCCCTTTTACCTTTCATTATGAATGTAATTTTCCCCACAGAAAAAAAAAAATAAATAAAATTTTGTAAAATTTTTTTTAACCATATCATTGTTTGTCTAACTTAATTGGTTGTCTAAATAATGTATTATCCTATTAAATGTTTGTCTAACTAAGTATTAATCTTTGATTTTTTATATTTTGTAAGCAGTGTCATTTAAAAATTTGGATACTCTGCATTGTACTCGACCACGCGAAATCGGTCTGTATAAAATTTGTATTGTAACTAATGGTACCCTGTTAGGATGTTATTTTCTCATTGTATTGTATTAATGGTACCCTGTTAGGATGTTATTTTCTCATTTGTATTGTATTAATGGTACCCTATTAATTATTGTATAAATATCATTTTTAAAAGGGAGAGTAATGTAAAAGTGAACAATGAACAATTCCTACACCATCATTATATGAATTCATTGTCCATTTTTACATAAGAAACCAAGTCACATAAGCGAGTTTTGGATAGAATTTCGATTTGTATAATGACTTATACACTATGACGTCACAAAATACTTTATTCTCTTTACGTTTCCCACTCTGTCTCTATTCGTTCTTGTAAATCTTCCTAACAATGATTTGTACTATACGTAAAAATTCAATAACTATGACGTCACATTTTCCCGTCATTTATTTCCCTAAGGACTAAACACTCTATAGAAGTCATTATTTATATGTTATGTAGTATAACTATATTATTATTCACCATACTCATTCTTACATTCAGATCTTATCTTGACCATTATCCAATATAAATTTTATTAAATATTCATGTTTCTCGTGTCAACGCGAAACTTCATGCCTTCGTTCGAAAACGCAAAAATACGTTCTCGTATTATTTTTTTCATTTTTATTTTTAATTATATTGACCTCCCGAGATGAACTCAAATGCTGAGGTTAAGTGATCGAATTCCGCTCATCACAGCAGAATTCGAACGCTCAAAGTTAAAAAGTCTCCTTTCCCTCTGATTCGTATTATAACATTATCATGCGTTATGTTATATTATGTGTGTTATGTGCCCATGTACTTTGTATTATATTTCTAACATCTTAATTGTCTATTAATATGAAACACTGTAAAAACGAAATGTTATAGTAACTTTAATTGTAATTAACTGTAATACTTGATTTAATATAATGTAATGTACTTCAATGAAACTGTAATTGAATGTAATGATTTAATTTATCATGTAAGAATGTACTTTAAAATGGAAGTGTAATTAAACAACAAGTGAATGTGAATTAATTGGTATTGTAATCGTAATTGTAACGAACCAAATTAATACGTACTCAGTCGTGTACACAATTTGTACTCATGTGCACTATTACGAAATGATATCGCCGTCAAATGTAAACTCGGCAAAAATATACGATTAGTTTTATTATATTTTTTTTATTGTTTTTAGTTGAAATCTTTCAAAAAAACATCTGATCATGTGTTTAAAAAGGGGGGAAATTTAACCTTCAACTGTTCTCCCCCAAACATTTAAGTTATAAGTTTATTATACGTATATTTGTAAAAATACACCACTTCAGATTACCACTTCATTTAAGGCACTTCTCTATTAGACTTCATATTAGCACCTCATTAGGAGGGGGCAGAGGCGGCCCCTTGCCTTCTTAATATTTTTAGATTCCGGCCTGAGCCATGGTCGAAAGAGGTCGAACCTCTACCCTTGCAAATTCAGAGTACTACCTGTCTATTTTTAAGAAGTAAACCAAAGTAAGAGAAAGTTTTTAAATTTCCCTTCGAGCCGTGCTCTCTTCAGGAACTCAGTCAATCGACAAGTTATAAAAGAAAAATCGATAATTTTAGTATAAGAGAAAGGATCAGAGAATCATTGAAAGAAAAGAATTAACAGAGTGGCGACCCACCATTTAAGGCGACCGAAAAGAATTATAGAAAAGTATAAAGAAGAACATCCGTTGCTTGCCTCCTAACCAGAACCCCCCCCGTCGAATCCGAACCGACTCAGGGCCATAAAGGGGGGGTTAACAATTTGAGACCCTGCATCAGGATCAAAAGAAGATTTTAAGAAGAAGAGGATCTTAACATATTGGAGACCCTTTACCAGGATCTTAACAGATTTTAAGAAGATGTTTAACAAGAAGATGTTTAACAAGAAGATTTTAACCAGAAGATGTTTAACCAGAAGATTTAACCAGAAGATGTTTTAACAAGAAGATGTTTAACAAGATGATGTTTAACAAGAATGTTTAACAAGTGGCCACTCTTTGGCCAAGATAGAAATTACCCTGCACCAGGATAAGAATATTATTTTAAGAAGAAGATTACTTTGAAGAAGATTATTTTAAGAAGAGGCAACTCTTTGGCCAAGATAGAAATTACCCTGCATCAGGATAAAACCAGTCGCCGGCGTGTCACGACTTCTAGTTCGTAACATCCACCCTTGAACCGGTATGTCACGACTCCAAGTTCTTCACGTCTAGTTTTCATCCAAGAACAAGTAGCCAGCAAGACGTCTTCAGGACACGTCTCAAGGATTTCCCCATAGAAAATTTTGTTAAGTACATTTTGTTTTCTTAAATAATTTATAAACATTTGAAAAAGTCACTATTATTAACAGTTAATAATGAATATTAAGTCAGAATTTACAAGAAACACAGTGAACATTTCAGACACCAGTGATACATTTTTTTTAGTGAAACTAATTTTCACAAAAGTTAAAAGTCAGAAAAGTTAAAAGTCACAAAAGTTAATTGTAACAGAGTTAATTTCAAAGAGAGTTATTTTCACTGTTATATTCAGTATAGAATATTTTATTTTATGTACCTTCCTGTACATTAGAGTGAAATGTTTACATTTTTTTTTATTTTTTGTTTGCAAATTTTTTTCAATTACTGAATTGAATTGACTTGCAAATTAAGAGAGAGAGAGTTTACAGAGAGTTTTATTTGAAGTCAGAAGGTTGCGCCAAGACGGGCAACCGCCCCAGAGATTTATAGGAATACTTGACAAGCGTTCAAGTTAGTTTCAGAATACTTGACAAGCGTTCAAGTTAGTTTCAGAATACTTGACAAGCGTTCAAGTTAGTTCAGAATACTTGACAAGCGTTCAAGTTTAGTTTCAGAATACTTGACAAGCGTTCAAGTTAGTTTCAGAATACTTGACAAGCGTTCAAGTTAGTTTCAGAATACTTGACAAGCGTTCAAGTTAGTTTCAGAATACTTGACAAGCGTTCAAGTTAGTTTCAGAATACTTGACAAGCGTTCAAGTTAGTTTCAGAATACTTGACAAGCGTTCAAGTTAGTTTCAGAATACTTGACAAGCGTTCAAGTTAGTTTCAGAATAATTGACAAGCGTTCAAGTTAGTTTCAGAATACTTGACAAGTCGTTCAAGTTAGTTTCAGATACTTGACAGCGTTCAAGTTAGTTTCAGAATACTTGACAAGCGTTCAAGTTAGTTTTCAGAATACTTGACAAGCGTTCAAGTTAGTTTCAGATACTTGACAGCGTTCAAGTTAGTTTCAGAATACTTGACAAGCGTTCAAGTTAGTTCAGAATACTTGACAAGCGTTTCAAGTTAGTTTCAGAATACTTGACAGAGTTCGTTAGGTTCATACTTGACAGAGTCCAAGTAGAGTTTATTCCAAGTCAGAGTTTATTCGAAGTCAGAGTTATATTCGAAGTCAGAGTATATTCCTAGTCAGAGTTATATTCGAAGTCAGATTTATATTCGAGTCAGAGTTATATTCGAAGTCAGTTATATTCGAAGTCAGAGTATATTGAAGTTTTTTCAAGTCGAAGTTTTCAATGCAGTCAATTGAATTCAACCTTTTTTTTGTTATTCAAGAGATTTAATTCAACCTTTTTTTTTGTTGAAAAAGAGAATTAAATTCAACCTGAATTGACCGATTTGCATCTTTGGTTTAACCTTTTCTTTGTTTGTAAGACGGAAATTCACGTGATTTGTCTTCCCTTTTCATGCATTGTTATGTATATAAATATATAGTTATGTAATTCATTAATTGTAACAAACCGTTTTTACAAAGTTTTTAAACGAGTTTTATAATTATTTGATTATATGATGACAGAAATAGCGTAACAATTAATCGATCATGTACCTAATTTATCCTGCTCTGTACGATCGGGAAATTTACCCGTATGATCCCATATCCTAAATTTCAGTTGTTTGTTCTTTTTTTCATTTAATTTTAATAAAACTTCTACACAATAAAACAGATGTATTTTCTATATGCAAACAAGTTTTCAGAAAAAAAAAAAAAATCAAATAATTCAAATTCTATCAACATTCACGAAAGAGTATAATTTTTCTACTTAACAGGCAAAATTATTAAACCTTTTTAATATTTTCTTTTATTATCTAAAAATAATTTTTAATATAAAATTTAATTGAAATTATTAAAAAGAAAAGATTGTTCGAAATGCTTCCTTCCATTTCAATAACTTTTTTATTCTTGGTCGAAACTCATCTATGGTTCGATTTACTCTTATAAAAAATTATGTTAGCTCATTAAAATGCATAATTAATCTCTATTCTAATTTGTATTTTTTTTTTGTTCAATTAATCGTGAGTAACTGTCCTTAAATTGTTATTGTATCATTTGTAAGGTATCAAACGAAAATTATAGTCAAATTGACATACTACTACATACAGTATATGGTTATGAATTTTAGTAGTCGAATTTAAATCTGTCTCGAAATTATCAGATACACACTTTGTACCCAACAAACATAAATATACATTTGACCACAGGTCTATACATCATCCACTACGTAATTCGATTTGTACCTACAACAGTCAACAAAAATGCATGCACACTATATATATACAAACCTTGCTAAAATCATTGAATATCACAATAAACTATTTCATTGCGCGTAATTTAATCTTAATCATTTTTGCTTACTATATATAAATTTTTGCTCATGCATTTATACAGTTATTTAACATCCTCTCAGCTAATCTGTCTCTCGAACTTATAAAATACACACTTTATACCCAATAAACATAAATACACACTAGACAACAGGTCTATACATCATCCATTACGTAATTCTATTTTACCTACACTATCAATAAAAATTAGCTTATAGATTGTACGATTTATATTTTTCCCTTTTACCTATTCATTATGAATGTAATTTTCCCCACAGAAAAAAAAAATAAATAAAATTTTGTAAAATTTTTTTTAACCATATCATTGTTTGTCTAACTTAATTGGTTGTCTAAATTAATGTATTAATCCTATTAAATGTTTGTCTAAACTAAAGTATTAATCTTTGATTTTTTTATATTTTGTAAGCAAGTGTCATTTTAAAATTTGGATACTCTGCATTGTACTCGACCACGCGAAATCGTTTCTGTATAAAATTTGTATTGTAACTAATGGTACCCTGTTAGATGTTATTTTCTCATTGTATTGTATTAATGGTACTCTGTTAGGATGTTATTTTCTCATTTGTATTGTATTAATGGTACCCTATTAAATTATTGTATAATATCATTTTTAAAAGGGGAGAGTAATGTAAAAGTGAACAATGAACAATTCTACACCATCATTATATGAATTCATTGTCCATTTTTACATAAGAAACCAAAAGTCCATAAGCGAGTTTTTGGATAGAATTTCGATTTGTAATAATGACTTATACACTATGACGTCACAAAATAACTTTATTCTCTTTACGTTTCCCACTCTGTGTCTCTAATTCGTTCTTGTAAATCTTCCTAACAATGATTTGTACTATACGTAAAAATTCAATAACTATGACGTCACATTTTCAGGTCATTTATTTCCCTAAGGACTAAACACTCTATAGAAGTCATTATTTATATGTTATGTAGTATAAATATAATTATTCAACCATACTCATTCTTACATTCAGATCTTATCTTGACCATTATCCAATATAAATTTTATTAAATATTCATGTTTACTCGTGTCAACGCGAAACTTCATGCCTTCGTTCGAAAACGCAAAAATACGTTCTCGTATTATTTTTTTCATTTTTATTTTTAATTATATTGACCTCCCGAGATGAACTCAAAAATGCTGAGGTTAAGTGATCGAAATTCCGCTCATCACAGCAGAATTCGAACGCTCAAAGTTAAAAAGTCTCCTTTCCCTCTGATTCGTATTTATAACATTATCATGCGTTATGTTATATTATGTGTGTTATGTGCCCATGTACTTTGTATTATATTTCTAACATCTTAATTGTCTATTAATATGAAACACTGTAAAAACGAAATGTTATAGTAACTTTAATTGTAATTAACTGTAATACTTGATTTAATATAATGTAATGTACTTCAATGAAACTGTAATTGAATGTAATGATTTAATTTATCATGTAAGAATGTACTTTAAAATGGAAGTGTAATTAAACAACAAGTGAATGTGAATTAATTGGTAATTGTAATCGTAATTGTAACGAACCAAAATTAATACGTACTCAGTCGTGTACTCAATTTGTACTCATGTGCACTATTACGAAATGATATCGCCGTCAAAATGTAAACTCGGCAAAATATACGATTAGTTTTATTTATATTTTTTTTATTGTTTTTAGTTGAAATCTTTCAAAAAACATCTGATCATGTGTTTAAAAAGGGGGAAATTTAACCTTCAACTGTTCTCCCCCAAACATTTAAGTTATATTATACGTATATTTGTAAAATACACCACTTCTGATTACCACTTCATTTAAGGCACTTCTCCATTAGACTTCATATTAGCACCTCATTAGGAGGGGGCAGAGGCCCCTTGCCTTCTTAATATTTTTAGATTCCGGCCTGAGCCATGGTCGAAAGAGGTCGAACCTCTACCCTTGTAAATTCAGAGTACTACCTGTATTTTTTAAGAAGTAAACCAAAGTAAGAGAAACTTTTTTATTTTTCCCTTCGAGCCGTGCTCTCTTCAGGAACTCAGTCAAGTCGACAAGTTATAAAAGAAAAGTCGATAATTTTAGTATAAGAAAGGATCAGAGAATCATTGAAAGAAAAGAATTACAGAGTGGCGACCCACCATTTAAGGCGACCGAAAAGAATTATAGAAAAGTATAAAGAAGAACATCCGTTGCTTGCCTCCTAACCAGAAACCCCCCCCCCCCCCCGTCGAATCCGAACCGACTCAGGGCCATAAAGGGGGGGGTTAACAATTGGCGACCCTGCATCAGGATCAAAAGAAGATTTTAAGAAGAAGAGGATCTTAACATATTGGAGACCCTTTACCAGGATCTTAACAGATTTTAAGAAGATGTTTAACAAGATGTTTAACAAGAAGATTTTAACCAGAAGATGTTTAACCAGAAGATTTTAACCAGAAGATGTTTAACAAGAAGATGTTTAACAAGATGATGTTTAACAAGAAGATGTTTAACAAGTGGCCACTCTTTGGCCAAGATAGAAATTACCCTGCACCAGGATAAGAATATTATTTTAAGAAGAAGATTACTTTAAGAAGAAGATTATTTTAAGAAGAGGCCACTCTTTGGCCAAGATAGAAATTACCCTGCATCAGGATAAAACCAGTCGACCGGCGTGTCACGACTTCTAGTTCGTAACATCCACCCTTGAACCGGTATGTCACGACTCCAAGTTCTTCACGTCTAGTTTTCATCCAAGAACAAGTAGCCAGCAAGACGTCTTCAAGACACGTCTCAAGGATTTCCCCATAGAAAATTTTGTTAAGTACATTTTGTTTTCTTAAATAATTTATAAACATTTGAAAAAGTCACTATTATTAACAGTTAATAATGAATATTAAGTCAGAATTTACAAGAAACACAGTGAACATTTCAGACACCAGTGATACATTTTTTTTTAGTGAAACAGTAATTTTCACAAAAGTTAAAAGTCAGAAAAGTTAAAAGTCACAAAAGTTAATTGTAACAGAGTTAATTTCAAAGAGAGTTATTTTCACTGTTATATTCAGTATAGAATAATTTTATTTTATGTACCTTCCTGTACATTAGAGTGAAATGTTTACATTTTTTTTTATTTTTTGTTTGCAAATTTTTTTCAATTACTGAATTGAATTGACTTGCAAATTAAGAGAGAGAGAGTTTACAGAGAGTTTTATTTGAAGTCAGAAGGTTGCGCCAAGACGGGCAACCGCCCCAGAGATTTATAGGAATACTTGACAAGCGTTCAAGTTAGTTTCAGAATACTTGACAAGCGTTCAAGTTAGTTTCAGAATACTTGACAAGCGTTCAAGTTAGTTTCAGAATACTTGACAAGCGTTCAAGTTAGTTTCAGAATACTTGACAAGCGTTCAAGTTAGTTTCAGAATACTTGACAAGCGTTCAAGTTAGTTTCAGAATACGTGACAAGCGTTCAAGTTAGTTTCAGAATACTTGACAAGCGTTCAAGTTAGTTTCAGAATACTTGACAAGCGTTCAAGTTAGTTTCAGAATACTTGACAAGCGTTCAAGTTAGTTTCAGAATACTGACAAGCGTTCAAGTTAGTTTCAGAATACTTGACAAGCGTTCAAGTTAGTTTCAGAATACTTGACAAGCGTTCAAGTTAGTTTCAGAATACTTGACAAGCGTTCAAGTTAGTTTCAGAATACTTGACAAGCGTTCAAGTTAGTTTCAGAATACTTGACAAGCGTTCAAGTTAGTTTCAGAATACTAGACAAGCGTTCAAGTTAGTTTCAGAATACTTGACAGAGTCCGTTAGGTTCAGAATACTTGACAGAGTCCAAGTGAGAGTTTATTCCAAGTCAGAGTTTATTCCAAGTCAGAGTTATATTCGAAGTCAGAGTTATATTCGAAGTCAGAGTTATATTCGAAGTCAGAGTTATATTCGAAGTCAGAGTTATATTCGAAGTTAGTTTTCAAGTCGAAGTTTTCAATGCAGTCAATTGAATTCAACCTTTTTTTTGTTATTCAAGAGAATTTAATTCAACCTTTTTTTTTGTTGAAAAAGAGAATTAAATTCAACCTGAATTGACCGATTTGCATCTTTGGTTTAACCTTTTCTTTGTTTGTAAGACGGAAATTCACTGATTTGTCTTTCCCTTTTCATCATTGTTATGTATATAAATATATAGTTATGTAATTCATTAATTGTAACAAAACCGTTTTTACAAAAGTTTTTAACGAGTTTTATAATTATTTGATTATATGATGACAGAAATAGCGTAACAATTAATCGATCATGTACCTAATTTATCCTGCTCTGTACGATCGGGAAATTTACCTGTATGATCGCCATATCCTAAATTTCAGTTGTTTGTTCTTTTTTGTCATTTAATTTTAATAAAACTTCTACACAATAAAAGAGATGTATTTGTCTATATGCAAACAAGTTTTCAGAAAAAAAAAAAAATCAAATAATTCAAATTCTATCAACATTCAACGAAAGAGTATAATTTTTCTACTTAACAGGCAAAAATTATTAAACCTTTTTAATATTTTCTTTTATTATCTAAAAATAATTTTTAATATAAAATTTAATTGAAATTATTAAAAGAAAAGATTGTTCGAAATGCTTCCTTCCATTTCAATAACTTTTTTATTCTTGGTCGAAACTCATCTATGGTTCGATTTACTATTATAAAAAATTATGTTAGCTCATTAAAATGCATAATTAATCTCTATTCTTAATTTGTATTTTTATTTTGTTCAATTAATCGTGAGTAACTGTCCTTAAATTGTTATTGTACCATTTGTAAGGTATCAAACGAAAATTATAGTCAAATTGACATACTACTACAGTATATGGTTATGAATTTTAGTAGTCGAATTTAAATCTGTCTCGAAATTATCAGACACACTTTGTACCCAACAAACATAAATATACATTTGACCACAGGTCTATACATCATCCACTACGTAATTCGATTTGTACCTACAACAGTCAATAAAAATGCATGCACACTATATATATACAAACCTTATGCTAAAATCATTGAATATCACAATAAACTATTTCATTGCGCGTAATTTAATCTTAATCATTTTTGCTTACTATATATAAATTTTTGCTCATGCATTTATACAGTTAATTTAACAATCCTCTCAGCTAATCTGTCTCTCGAACTTATAAAATACACACTTTATACCCAATAAACATAAATACACACTAGACCACAGGTCTATACATCATCCATTACGTAATTCTATTTTTACCTACACTATTCAATAAAAATTAGCTTATAGATTGTACGATTTATATTTTTCCCTTTTACCTATTCATTATGAATGTAATTTTCCCCACAGAAAAAAAAAAAAAAAATTTTGTAAAAAAAAATTTAACCATATCATTGTTTGTCTAACTTAATTGGTTGTCTAAATTAATGTATTAATCCTATTAAATGTTTGTCTAAACTAAAGTATTAATCTTTGATTTTTTTATATTTTGTAAGCAAGTGTCATTTTAAAAATTTGGATACTCTGCATTGTACTCGACCACGCGAAATCGTTCTGTATAAAATTTGTATTGTAACTAATGGTACCCTGTTAGGATATTATTTTCTCATTGTATTGTATTAATGGTACCCTGTTAGGATGTTATTTTCTTATTTGTATTGTATTAATGGTACCCTATTAAATTATTGTATAAATATCATTTTTAAAAGGGGAGAGTAATGTAAAAAGTGAACAATGAACAATTCCTACACCATCATTATATGAATTCCATTTTTACATAAGAAACCAAAAATCACATAAGCGAGTTTTGGATAGAATTTCGATTTGTAATAATGACTTATACACTATGACGTCACAAAATAACTTTATTCTCTTCACGTTTCCCACTCTGTGTCTCTAATTCGTTCTTGTAAATCTTCCTAACAATGATTTGTACTATACGTAAAAATTCAATAACTATGACGTCATATTTTCCCGTCATTTATTTCCCTAAGGACTAAACACTCTATAGAAGTCATTATTTATATGTTATGTAGTATAAATATAATTATTATTCAACCATACTCATTCTTACATTCATATCTTATCTTGACCATTATCCAATATAAATTTTATTAAATATTCATTTTTACTCGTGTCAACGCGAAACTTCATGCCTTCGTTCGAAAACGCAAAAATACGTTCTCGTATTATTTTTTTCATTTTTATTTTTAATTATATTGACCTCCCGAGATGAACTCAAAAATGCTGAGATTAAGTGATCGAAATTCCGCTCATCACAGCAGAATTCGAACGCTCAAAGTTAAAAAGTCTCCTTTCCCTCTGATTCGAATTTATAACATTATCATGCGTTATGTTATATTATGTGTGTTATGTGCCCATGTACTTCGTATTATATTTCTAACATCTTAATTGTCTATTAATATGAAACACTGTAAAAACGAAAAGTTATAGTAACTGTTTAATTGTAATTAACTGTAATACTTGATTTAATATAATGTAATGTACTTCAATGAAACTGTAATTGAATGTAATGATTTAATTTATCATGTAAGAATGTACTTTAAAATGGAAGTGTAATTAAACAACAAGTGAATGTGAATTAATTGGTAATTGTAATCGTAATTGTAATGAACCAAAATTAATACGTACTCAGTCGTGTACTCAATTTGTACTCATGTGCACTATTACGAAATGATATCTCCGTCAAAAATGTAAACTCGGCAAAAATATACGATTAGTTTTATTTATATTTTTTTATTGTTTTTAGTTGAAATCTTTCAAAAAATCATCTGATCATGTGTTTAAAAAGGGGGAAATTTAACCTTCAACTGTTCTCCCCCAAACATTTAAGTTATATTATACGTATATTTGTAAAAATACACCACTTCTGATTACCACTTCATTTAAGGCACTTCTCCATTAGACTTCATATTAGCACCTCATTAGGAGGGGGCAGAGGCCCCTTGCCTTCTTAATATTTTTAGATTCCGGCCTGAGCCATGGTCGAAAGAGGTCGAACCTCTACCCTTGTAAATTCAGAGTACTACCTGTATATTTTTAAGAAGTAAACCAAAGTAAGAGAAACTTTTTTATTTTTCCCTTCGAGCCGTGCTCTCTTCAGGAACTCAGTCAAGTCGACAAGTTATAAAAGAAAAGTCGATAATTTTAGTATAAGAGAAAGGATCAGAGAATCATTGAAAAAAATTAACAGAGTGGCGACCCACCATTTAAGGCGACCGAAAAGAATTATAGAAAAGTATAAAGAAGAACATCCGTTGCTTGCTTCCTAACCAGAACCCCCCCCGTCGAATCCGAACCGACTCAGGGCCATAAAGGGGGGTTAACATATACATACATATATATATATATATATATATATATATAATATACATACATACATACATACATATATATATATATATATACATATATATATATACACACACTAGGGTGTACCATTTTTGGGTCATTTTCAAAAAGTCAAGGTCCAGGAGTCTAATGTTGTGCCAAATGATGTCCTAAACACGAATTTTACAGGCATTTTCTAATCCGACAAATTTTGAATCCCCCCCACCCCCCCTTGAAATTTTGCGCATCCCCTTTTCCTAAAAACCCCATATATCTCAAACACTATCAACTTTATCGAAAAATATTATTGAATAAAAATGATTTAGAATCAAATGTTCTATTAGAAAAGTTCATCAAAATAGAAATTTACTTAATTTTGAAAATTTTCATTTATTTTTTAAAAATTTTAATTAAAAATTTTTTTGCTTGCAGTTCCTTCTTCTTAAATAAGGTGTTACCGCCACCTTTGAAGCATCACCCCAATGCAGCTTCGCGGCGATGGGCTTTGTATTTGCTAGTTATAATGCAAATCATAATTAGTTTTTATTATAACTAGTCTATACAAAGTGAGGACAACCTCAAAACTATATATATATATAAAATAAAGCTAAAAATTAACACTTTATCTATAGTTGTGAGGTCCCATCGTTTTTTTTTTCCTTTATTCAACACTTTACTCAAAAAAATAAAAAGAAACAAGTTTCCTTATTAGAAATCATTGATATAAGAGCTTTTTAAACATAAAAATAAGAAAAAACAATTTATGGTATATTTAATAACAAAAAAAAATCAGCCTCTTCTAAATTAAAACAATCTCTGCAAATAAAAATACCTAATCTATCTGTTAATGAACTATTCTTTACTGAGTTTCATTCTTTTAAGAGTCTCTTTACTAGGATCAGGAATTAGTCTCCTATTCTCTTCCACAATTTGCAAAATACCTTGAAATTCTTCTTCATTTTGACATTTGTCATGAAAGTCTTGAACCAGCTTGATTCCTCTTTCAGCGGTATCATTGACTACTCTAATAGATGAAAGAATGTTTTTTAGTTTGTTGTAGTCATCGACCTCTTCCCATGTTGATGCTGGTTTCTTTATCCTTGAGTCTGGTTTTGACCCACAGCATTGAAATAAATGCCATGAAATTGGACCTACTAGCTGATGAAGCTTTGTGTCTTCCTTTAAAATGGGGAAAACAGGTTGCCCAATATATAATTTTCTGGAAACTGGATATTTGTTTAAGGATTTTGCGATCTTATCTTTTTCATAATTACTTAGCGATCCAAAGAAACTCAAAGGGACCACTTCCTCCGTCAAATACCAGTAATGATGGCAAAAGATTTCAAAGCAGCATTTGCAACTTCCCTATCTTCCTTCTTGTAATTCACAAAATCATGATAAAACTTCAGATCATTAGCTGGACTATCTAGTGAATTAGAACATAAAAGCCAGTATTTCCATAAATTAATGCATTAAATAGACACATTCTCTTTAATTTCTTAATCAATGATTCATCATATGATGCTTGGTGGGCAAAAGCATACATTTTATTTGTATACAAAATCATTGCCATCCACCTGGCACGGTGCATTGCACCAGGTTTCCGCCAATGACTGTTTTCTCTGGAAACCTCTCCTAAAAGCATTAAAGTTGTTTCAGCAACTTCCTTATAGTCATCACGTGGAAAGCAGTCAGATTTTCTTAAACATTGGGTCATAAATTCTACACATTCTTCCTTTAGGCCTCTTTGATACCTTGATTTAACATCAAGAACATTGTATGTAGATTTCGTATTAATTTTCTTCCATTTAGACTCGCGAAATTCTTTGAATAACTCAAACTCAGGAGATTTACTTGGGCCAAAAATGGTTTCATACACAGCACACAAAACTCTTTCAGCCACATGATGGCGGCATGCTAACCAAATCAATTTCTTTTGCAAAAGTTCTTCAAGTAACTTACAGGAACCTTTCATCCATCCTGAATTGGATGCAGTGGTATCAAATGATACTCCAAAGACATTTTGCTTCAAGTTCCATTTTTCAATACTTTGAAATACAGA